>JASPKZ010002067.1:30000-54223 GCA_030220185.1 Diploptera punctata
TGGGCAGCATTCTGCTTTAAAGGAAGATCAAAAATAGCATAGATAAGCACCAAGATGAATTCTGAGTCCTACACTGATGAGCTTCTGGAGTTCTAATTGATACGAATGTATGAGGAATTTGGCGAAGATCTAATTTTTCAGCCAGATAATGCTTCCATTCACGTGTCTGCCAAATCAAAGGAGTGGTTCAGGAAGAAAGAAATGCCACTTTTGACGTGGCCAGTCAGAAGTCCTGATTTAAATCCGATTGAGAACTTACGGAGGATCCTGGCAAGGCTTTGCGTATTGAAATGGACGGCAGTTTGGGACAGTGACTGAGCAGAAAAATGTTATTCAGGAAGAGTGGGCTTCAATCTCAGTGGAAAAAATAAATACCCTCAACTAGTTAATGCCAAAGAGAATCTTCCAAGGAATTAACAACAATGGAGGTTCAACTAAATTTTAGAACTTTGTTGTAAACTTTGCGCTCAGTCTTTTTGGTTTAATCTGTGAAATACACAAAGTGCCTTTATACTAAGTCCCACCCATATGTGAGAGTGTTTCAGTTTTCATGCACTTTTTTGGACGGAAATGGATAATTAATTTTGACATTATTTGTGTGTTTTATACTCAATCACCTCCTAAGTTAACATAGAAAAATGCCAAAGAAAGAGTAAATAAACTTGTGTTAACACTTTTAACAAGTGCCTTTATACCAATTTCCTCCACTGTATTATCAAATACTAAACATTGAATGTCCTCTAGAATTATTGCTGCTGCAGCTTTGAGGATTCTAAATTGTTCTTCCTTTTAATTTTGACACTTATTTCCCATACCAAGCTTGGTTATGAATATCGTAATGATCATCAATTATATAAATTAATATTAATCTTCCCGTTTTTTCAGTGATAATTTTATTATCATACTTTAACTTCAATCGAATCCTAACTTTTCTATTATCTAAAGATAGATTGTTTGCAATTATTTTGTAATTCTTCTATTGAAAACTGTCATCATTATTTCCAATCTATGTAAATATATTCTCCACCGCAACATTGGTAGATTCATCTTCAGAACGACCGATTTTACCCCGCATGGTGGGTCTCAAGAAGGAATTATAGCAATTATTATTGTACCTATCCTCAGCTGCAACTATATCATACTCATATTGAATACGTGCAGTAACAATTTTTTTTTGCTGCGTCATCACAACGAGTCCGATATACCTTCAGAATTGATTATTTAAATTCAAGTGAAGCAACTTTATGAATTTTACACCTAACATTTTGCGCTTTTTTTCCTTTCAGCCTCTTCATTAGCTTCATCTCCACCAAATATGCAACATTTTTAAAACGAATAAACGTATTCACTTACGCGTGCTCTAGTACGAGATGGACCTATATTAGATGTACTGGCTTGCTCCATAACATGCTGTATTTTAACTTCAGCAATATAACTCTTCCGAGTGTACATTTTACGGCACTGCACATATATTGTCACATTTCGTGTCCCCAACCTCAGAAGTGGGTTACAAGTACACCATGCCAGGAGAGAAACCAGGAATGTCGAAAGACAGCAACAAAATGTTTCAAATGATGATACCTAAAAATGGCGATTCTTATGAAAAAATGTATAAGAACATTTTTGTAGATAATTGCATTGTCTACTACTTGTATCCGACCTATTAGTATGATAAAACGTATTGTTTGGCTGACAAATGCAAAAAGTCCATATTTGCGAACTTTGACATTGATGTTTTTTTTGCAGATGTCGGATCGAGGGGGACTTAACACATTTCATTTATAATGATGTTACCAACACTCTGGCCAATGTTCAGCTCTATGCAATTTTGTAAGCCTACACCCATTTTTGAGATAACTTGACCGTGCTATTAGCTGGTTGATTTGTTATATAACTTGCCTTGGCTGGTCGGTTATAACAACTTGGATTTCACATCTGATAATATAAACATTTGTTGTGCCCTAATGACCTCAACCCCCTTAAGTATATAAATAATTGAAAAATTAATTATTGAAATAAATGAAATTGTCACTTTGCACTGAAAACTAGTCTCTTCGATGTGAGAAACTAATTAAAAAAGTAAATTTGGTCCAGTGTTTGGTCTTATGATTTTCCAAGTTTATTTAATAAACTTATACGTGTTAAATATACACACTTAAAAAATTCAGACTAACTTCAAATCATTGATGATTTTATGTCTCTGAGTAAGACATGTTGATATTACCTTAAAGACAGGTAATTGCAATTTACGAATGATATGATGATAAAAATGGTTAATGAAATAACATAATACTACGGTGACAAGGACAGAGTTGCCATGTTTTTTTCATCTCACTGTAAGACATTTCTCCATTCCTCAAAGCAGGAATCATATGTTGTGTGAATAAATACACATTTATTACATGGACACAGTTCCATACACTCTTTAGGTGCCTAAGTCGTATCTTTCAAACTCAAGTAGCATCAATTTTAATACACACAATTTCATACATTCTTTAGACGTCAGAGTCACATCGTTTCAAGTTCAATTAGCTTCAGTTATAATGGAGACAGACTTCCACACATTTTTGATGACAAGTCTCACCCTTTATAAGCTCAAGGCAGCTTCAATTACGTGTTATACAAATAACACATTTATTACATGGACACATATTCCGTGACTTTGTGCATACGGTTGGCACCCTTACAGGCTCAAGCAGACACAAATAAATAATTTACACCTGAAATGATATGGTGTTATCTCTTAAAAAGTTAGTCTGAAAAACTGACCATATGAAGCTAATTTATCATTTAAAGCAAATGTTATACTTAGGCCTAATACATTTTTCATCAATTAAATAACATTATTGATGTTCGTATAATATTGTTCACGTACATATAACTTGTTTTCACATTGAAATTAACACAGAAAGAGCTAAATATTGAATTATTTCACGAAAATATGACATAAATGACGTTGACCTTCATGTCAACTATTAATTTTGTTGTCGATGACACAGCTCATTATTTGTTTATGTAGCCTAAAAAGGGTTGGCTTTAACGTGAATAATAATTTCTTATTTAAAAATATAAGAATTAAAATTATAGTTCAGAAGTGCGAACTCATATTTTAATTAAAAGTTAATTTATGTCATAAAAGGAAACTATATTTTGAACATGTTTCATTTTATTACTTGAAAAAATACAAGTAAATTCGTACCATCATTTTTTATACAGAATTAATATTAGCACAGGAAGTAATAATTTTTTTTGGGTAACATTAAAAAATATACTCAACATTAAAAGTGAAGACAGGATAAAACGCTCATTTGCAGACCGCAAATTAGATGGGAGAATAAAAATAACCATGATTTGAGGGAATTAAATTATACAGGGCAAGATTGGAAAACATTAGCTAAGAATAGGGATGTATGGAGGGTTTATGTCCGCGCGGTCATGACTCTAAGGGTTTGATAGTGCCAATGAGTTTGTTAGTTAGTTTTCACCATCATATTCTGAGAGAAGTTAGCATAACGAGGTAGCTGAAATCAAAGCGTTCTAGTAAACTGTCATCACTTAAAACTAGGAAAATTTGTTTTATGATTATACCTAAAGAAGCACATCGATGTTTTTCTCCTCCGTCTTGACGTTGTTGTGCAACTCAAGTGCATCTTCAACTTCTCCACAACTTCAATATCAAAGACGTTCTAGGAAAATATGTTATTTTGTTTTTCTGATAATTAGTTTCTAGAGTCTTATATGCGTCAACCTAACTTAACGAAGCCAAGATTAATTCAGACTTTACGAAATATCACCAGACGCTGTGTTATGTTGTCTGCTCTGTTGAACATGTTTTAATTAAACAAATATTACCTGAACACGACTGCTCAGGTCAGTGACTGGAACCAAAAGCTGTATTGTTTATTTCTTCAGGTGCTGCTACATCACTTATCAAGTGTCAGTCGTTTTATCGGGACTGAATAAACGTCATCCAAGGCGTAAATAAAAATAAAGTATGACACAGCCCTGAACCGAGTCCGGGATTCCTGGTATACTATTCACTGATGATTTATAACCTTTACATTATAAAACCCGTAGGCCTGTTTGTTTAAAATTCAATGAATAATGATTTTTTGACAATTTAGTGGCTGGTAAGTAATGTCATGTTTATTTTCTTCCGTTAATTCATAGTGGATTTCATTACGATACTTAAATAGCTATTGGCCTATAATACTAGATACTTAGTGTATATATATTTGTATATTTGTTTCTCTCTTTAATACGAGTAACATAATGCCACGTGTAACAGGTCCTATGCAGCTTCTGATTCTGGTTTGCATTTGGCAGTGAAAGGACCATAAACGTTAAGCACTTCAGAGTTAAAGTTATTGTTTCGTGTCGTAAATAACGATATGATGCCAAGAAGTCATTTTTAATATTTTACACCCATTAATTCCATTCAACGGAGCCGGTTATAAACTCGCGAAGTAGTATACTACCACCAACAGTAAAGAATATTGAAATCCCCAAGATTTTAATTAATTTCAAGTTGTCAAAATATGTCGATTCTTTGTTTTCACATGTAATGTTTATTTTTTATTGGAAGGTTTAGTTTATGAAGATATTTAACTACGTGAAATTAAATTTGTGGGCTTCTAAAAGGTCCCAAAACGTTAGCTTGGAGTTCTCATATTTCGGAATGAATATTATTTTCTGTGACGTAAATCTATTACTATGTACCCATAACTTTATTTTCCTTTCGAAAAACCACATACACGATTTTTACGCTCCTACAATCAATCGACCTGCAGCCGGATTTGGACCTGAGGTTCGCCTGAAAACTATACCGTAGTCCATCAGGATCTGGATCTGTGACCTCTGAATTAACCATCTCGCACTTCTGAATTTTTATTTCTGTAGAGACAATTTAAGTCGTTCGTTTAGGAAACTTCAGAATTAATTATTCTGCTTGTGTCGTTGAGCAAGAGAGTCTCATTCATATTTATCGAGATTGGTTATCGTCTCATTCAAACAGTTCACATCACCTAAGTTTCTTCCAGTTTAAACGTTGTATAGTTCTCTTTATTCCTCTAGAATATTTTATTACATTCATAGTATCATTAATATTTTCCTTGTTGATATATTCTGAGCCTTTACACTGGTCTACATCAAATTTGCTGAACTGCAAAGTAAGAATTGATCTTAATCAATTTGAGAGTAGGAAATAAAAAAGTCATAACCATTTTACATGTCACGTACAATTTTGCACAATTCTAATTTGCATATTTTTATTTTCATATTCCTGCGAAAATATCAGTAGTTCATCGGAAGTGTAAAAACGACGCATATAAATTATATCTGTGGTAGTTATACACTGCCAAAACAAAAGACAAATATATCGGACATTGTTAGAAAAAGCTTATCGTGCTTATTTTGGTATTGAGATTGGGGACTGGGTCAAACGCTAGGCGCCACATAAAGTCTGTAGGACATGTATGAGAACCTCAAACAATGGACCAAGGGAGAAAGGAAGTTCTTTACTTTTGGAGTTTCAATGAGGTGGCGAGGGCAGCAAGATCATTTGCAAGACTACTACGTTGTATGGTTGGTTGTAACATGAAGTCAAAACATACAATTGAATGTCCTAACCTGCGATCAGCTATAACGTCTGAGGTACATAGAAATGATGTACTGATCCCTACTTTCACCACATTTATAAGTTCTAGTGACGAGGAAACTAGTATTCCATCAACACAATACATTGGTGATGAATATTTAATGTCCTCTGATGAGGAACAGAAGATATGAAGACCTTTTTCTCAAGCTCAGTTAAATTATATTCTACGACATCTAGATCTGCCATAATCATCAGCAGAATTACTTGGTTTTCGATTAAATGAGAAGAATATGTTAGGCCCTGGAGCCACCCTCACTTATCTAAACAGAAAAAATTGACTTATTAAAGTAGGCCTAATTTGAAATGATTGAGCAGCTTATATACTGCATCGATGTAAAAGGTAAATTGAAGCTATGGGATGTAAATATGTTTCAGAGGAATGTTGGCTGTTCATTGACAGCTAGAAGAGAAGTCTGAAATGTACACTGCTGAACAATGGCACTTCACAACACAGAAAGAAACCAATGAATCTATGGCTTTACTTCTCCGCAAGATAAAATATAGTGATCATCTCTGGACTGTGTGTGGCTATCTGAAGATAATATCGATTCTGTTGGTTCAGCAAGCGGAGTAATAATAATAATAATAATAATAATAATAATAATAATAATAACAATGATGCTTTATTTATTCTGCCAGAGTTAAGGCCATAAGGCCTTCTTTTCCACTTAACCAGCACAAATACAAATAAATATTTGACAAATATAGATATACACTATACTAATTATAAACAGTTAAAGATACAATAATGTAGCAATGTAAATGTCATGTACAAACAACATTTTATAGGGTAATAACAATAATGATACGATAATAATAATAATAATAATAATAGGCCTAATAATAATAATAATTATAATAATAATATAAATATGATAAATTATACGAGAAACACCAATTAATATATATACCTTACACTGGGTAATAATGAAGTCCAGGTTAGAGCAATGTAAATTTAGATTTCTTTTAAAAGATGCCAATGTCTGGCAGCCCCTTATTTCTTGTGGTAGGGAATTCCAGTTGCGGGGTATACAAAATACCAATGCTACACGTGTCTGTGAGACAGTCGTAAGAGGAAAGGACATTAGGAAAGAAAAGTATGGCTTGCCAGCATCCTGTTCCAAGTTGGCGACACGAATATCAAGCATGAACCTCTTCTTGACCCCAAGAACATTTTAGTACCCCCACTGCACATAAAGTTGGGTCTAATGTAATCGTCAAAGTTCTTCAACTACATCATCACTAAATTCCGTGCATTGACACATGAGAAGCTGAAAATTGGTACTTTTGATGGTCCTCAAATGAGACTTCTTATGATAAATGAAGTATTCTTAAAAACCATTAACTCCGTAGAAAAGATTCTTGGTGTGCAATTTTGTTGTTGTAAACAACGTTCTTGGCTACTTCAAGGCAGACAATTATGAAGCCGTAGTTGAAACTTTGCAGTCAACATACCAAGGATTGGGAGCAAATATGAGTGTAAAACTTTATTTTCTATATATACACATGAATATATTTCCCTCAAATCTTGGTAATGTAAGCAAAGAGCAGGCGAACTCTTTCACCAAGGTATTAAGACCACGGAACACAGATATCAAAGCAGGTAGAACGTTTACATAATTGCTGATTACTGTTGGTGTTTACAGCGTGATATCCTGATTACAGCTACTCCAGAAAATCAATGAAGCGAAAATTTCTTAGTAAGTAAGAAAATTCCGGACTGCTTCCGCAATGTAATATTTAGTATTTCTTTGTTTTTACATGAATATTTTTGTATCAGACTAAGGCTTTTAGCATGCAGCTTGAATTTCAGAAAGTAAGCTTTTTATCTTATCATTGTAACTGTGATTTGTAAAAACATGTCACGCGATAGAGAGTTTCTAAGTATATATTTGAAATCAGTGACTTGTAATTAGGTAAGATCAGTGAAAATATCTAACTCAGGAGAAAACATGCATAGTGAACATCTTCATAAGCAATGTAAATTTTAGTTTGCCGGTTACGTAGAAGCTAAGTAAAGATCTAGATCAAGGTCTGAAAAAATTCACCAATTTATTTGTTTTTTAATTATTTTTTTATTTATTTATACCGATCGGGGATCGTACCGGCCACAGCGCGGTCAACGAGGCAACAAGATCACAGTTGCAGTTCTTCTTTTGCTGGCAGTTTGTCTAAAACTTATATAATAATAATAATAATAATATTATTATTATTATTATTAGTAGTAGTAGTAGTAGTAGTAGTAGTAGTAGTTGTTGTTGTTGTTGTTGTAGTACAGGAAGAAGTAGTCCAGGAAGACCACTCAAATTACTTTTCGATGGTGTTTGTATTGAGCCCAAAACAGGTCAACAAATGTCCTAAATTCATGAATGAACTATGATGATGATTATAGTAGGCATACTATTGCTACCGCTACTACTAGTAGTAGTATTTTCACAGATCTTATTTCGAACTTATGTGTTTTATTTCCTGTGTGTTTTACATCTTTATTCATTGTAAATTATTTGTAAGATTAATTGTTATAATATTAATGACTTCTGGATTCTCTTTTATTTTTTCCTCTTATTCCTTTTATATCGAAGATTGTACACAATATTTAATTTTCCCTTCTTAACATTATTCCTTTGTTATATTTAAATATGCGTGTTCAGTCTCACAGAATGAATTCTCCTTAAATTATTACAAGTATCACTTTCTGAAGAAGTAATATTTTGGCGCAGTAATCAGTATTTATTGATGGAGAGAAAGTTTCTGGCTGCAGCACTAATGAATAGGATATTAAAAGGAAATTGCGGGAAAGAGTTTAGCTGTTGGAGATCACTAGAGAAATACGGGCCTCTGTTGAAGACGGCGAATGAAGCTATGGGAAAAGAAAAACACCACTTAATTTTCTCTTTCACAAGAAAAGATCCGATTTCGTTCTTACTTTTTATTTCTCTCATTCTATAAATCACTTGGAGCCGTCTGCAAATTAAAGTTCTCCTCTATTCTGATATATTATGTGTTTGTTAAGCTCCTGCTTTAAGTGATGATTTTAAAATAAAATGTGACAAGTGAATGGAAATTTCTTTGCATTTAATGCACCAATAACTATAAGATCACAATCTCTAGTTGAGTAAAAAGTATAATGACGACTATTATTAATTTTGTCATTATTATTAATATTATTATTGTCATTATTATTATATTACTATTATTATTATTATTATTATTATTATTATTATTATTATTATTATTATTATTATTATTATTATTTATAGATAGATATAAGTTGCATTATTTCTCTGTCCATTTCCTTCTTCCTAAGCAATCCTTTCCTTCTAATCCCAATCATTTCATAAAATTTTTCCAACTGACTTTTATCGTTCCAATCTCTTTCTCCAAGGTGATATCCATCCTAAGATATTATTTGACCATCTTGTGTTCTTCATCATAACTTTGCATCCATGCCTTTTAACTATTGCTTCTGTATTTCATAATTAGTGATTTTATCTCCTCAAATAAAAAAATTAGATTGAAAAAAATAAAATGATCAAAATGACACGCTAGGCCCAGGGTAGCTATCTCGCTGCCGACAACACATTCACCCACGAGTCAGTTACTGAAGTGAACGTTCATTCAATTAGTTACGGTCCTGTACTCAGCCTGCTGGTACCACAGCTTTTATAACAGGTACTCTCAACCTAGAGTCGCTATTTGTGCCATGCGCTCTATATATTTGGATACCACGCTAGATGGAGAGATGACGTTAATTTGGACTTTTGTTAACGTACGAACCACTATTGCAGACCACTTTACGTAGATTTCATGTATTGGCATCGTATACTGAGAGGAGTATAGGATGAGTTTATGTGTTTATGTGTAGTATACGTGTGGTGTTGATGATCATGATGAAGAGAAGGGAGAACGTAACATCAGGCACCGGCACTTATCCTGCTCCTGACGATAATCACCTGATGGACGAATCAGTACCTACTTATCTGTGATGAAAGGGCAAACTTACATGAGCTCAATTTCAGTGATTTTTAGATTCGCATGTAGAACATACAAATTTTCTTCCTCTATCATAGGGTAAAACTTAACTTATTTCTTATAGTGGATATATCTTGGTCACAAATGCATAAGTAGTAGAAACATGTTTTTCTTAAAAAGTAAATAAACACATGTCCAGTAGGGTAGGCCGAAAAATCTCATTGATTTTATTGCGAAGTTGTAATAGCGCGGAAAAGTTGCGAATTATATAGACAAAAAAAAAGAAGAAAAAAATATTATCAAAATCGGTTGAGATCTTTCGGTCACGCTAAGGCTCTAACATTTGACAAAATATGAAAAAACTTCATTTTTACGATTATTATTTAAGTATTTTAATAGATATTCGTAATGTAATAGTTTGTAACGTCTTCAAATAGAGCCTAAAACATTGTGTTTTAATTAGGTTTCGGTCAATTGATATATTCCGCTCGCGCATAAGCCCTAAACTTTTCCGAAAAAATGAAAAAGTTACATTTTTACGCATTTTGGTTGGAGACTATTTCAGTACGTTATGCTTGCTAAAGGGATATTTTATTTTGCAATATTCTTGTAAACTGTAAGAGAAAGTTCCGGTACGGGGTTTGCAGACAGACTCTTAGATAACTTATGGCGTCTTGTCGCCAGTGCTTAAGTTTCCGTGCATTGCTACTAGTGATTACATAAATATTTAGGAATCTATTCAGATCACTTTTATTCCAAAAGTTGGGCTTAAGTATATAGTTTGTCGTGGAAGTTTTAGTGTCTCACGGCCATCTATATTTAGGAATTATTGGAAACTATATTTAGAAAGTTATTGGACTTCATCTAACAGCATAGTTTTGTACAACCTAGTCAATCACATTCTTCGTATTGTAACCTATGGAAATATTTGTTTAATAAATATCAGAGTTTATTTTGTATATAAAGTGATTAGGTGTATATAGTCCACAAACTTAACACCGTTTCATAGATTGGATGGCCGAAATCTATCTTGAAAAAAAATACCAATTGTGACTCTATAATTGTGTGAATCAAGTATGGTAAATTATGTGCCACTGCAAAGCTATCCGTAAAAATTGGTCCTCCAACGGGCAGGATGTTGCATCAGTGAACTATCACAGTAATATAAAGCATTACTATGGTGATTACGTTCAAAGAACGCTGACAAAAGTGGATTTTTATGACTTTTCAGCACGTGTTAAGTGCTGGGGCGGTATTTTGAAAGTAGTGGTTAATTTGTCACTTAGGTTCACTATTTTAATTGTAAATTGTTGGTTGCCCTACCTTGATAGCTAGTCGGTTCCTATTTGTTTCAGAGTGAGCACTGAGATTCCCATCTGTATAGGGGTCGGTAGGAGAGTTGCGTGGGAACAGACAATAGTTAATTATTGTAATTACTTTATTTCTCCTTGCTGCCAACTTAATTGCACTTTACATTGTATAAATAAACCTTTTCTGTTACGGGTCTTCGATATCTCAAACTCATGAGCAATCAAATAGTTGTTTAGGAACTGGAGAGAATTTACGATGTCCGTAATCGTTGTTCCGAGACATTTTCAAACATATAATTTCGACATTCTCTCCATGAATTAAGTGAAATTTTTAGTTGGCCTCATGAGATTCGCATCGACGTCAGTGCCTTTATTTCCATATAGGGTCGTACACCCTAATTCTGGTTTTGATTGGTTCGAATTTTCAATCACATGTCTCCTAGAGGCGTAATGTATTTTTATTAAACTCCCACGTATTTCTTAATTTCTTCTCACGGCTAGGGAGCGTGTTTACCAGTTTGGGCTTCCGGCGACTGTAAATTTTGAAGTATGAAGTTTTCTCCAAACGTGATTTTTCAAGCTGACTTTCGAAAAGTTGTGGACTTAACATCATGATCCAGCAACAGTGTGTAAACATAATATACAACCACGAGATGGAAAGAGCAGCTAGGAGCGGACAACAATCCAGGAGCAGATCAACCAAGATGACCGCTGGCGGATCTCAACAACTGATGTAAGACTAACGAAGAAGACATTTCGAGGTAAGGTAACTAGTGAAACAAAAATTTTGAAAAAAGTATAAATAAAATAACGTGGAAAATTAATAAATTAAACGAAAGTGTTAGAGTGTTCAATCACACAGAAAACATATTGTTTGTGAAAAGAAATTTAAAATTAAGAAACTGTAAATAATAATAATGGAGGGAAATATTATAAATTTAAAGGGTGGAGAATTTTTTCCCGAGGATCAAAACAAAGTGGAATCAAATGTAATTAATAGGGCCCAGAACGACTTTGAATATTTCATGAGGCAAATACGAGAGTCCGTAGATTCAATGAGGGAAGATATGAATAAAAATAATAAAGAATTGAGGGAAGAAATAAATAAGTCAAATATATCCATGAATTCTTTGAAAGTAGAACTAAAACAAAGTCATGACTCTTTAAAAGCTAGAATACAGGGGACTGTAGAAACATTGACCACAAAATTAGCAGAAAAGAGTGATATATGTAGAAATAAATATGATGAAAGGAAGAAAGAATATGAAAATCGCCGTGAAAAGAATGATAAAATGAATAATGATGTTTCTATGTTAATTATTCCATCAAATAATAGTATAGGAGCTGAAAATATGTTGCCCCAGTTATCTAAAAATAATCAGGAAAATTATTTAAATCAGGGCAAATCAGATAGAAAATGACATATCAGAATGAGAAAGAAAGACTATAGGCGTAGTGTGATAGAAGTAAGTAAGACATCTCAAATCAATGATTATGTAATGTATGAAAATTAAATCAAGGTAAAAATGAAATGCATGTAATTAATGAGGTTAATTAATTCAAAATGGAACAACTGACCTGATGAATTCAGCGCAGCCAAACATCCGCTCAGTATTCCAAGTTGAAAATGTGTATATACAAAAATAAATTATGAAAAGGGAAACAAGAAAAATGTAGAACGTAAACAAATCATACATAATCGTATCGTGTAATAAACAGCGCCAAAGAAACTGCAAGAAATGGTCGGAAACAGTCATTATGTTAAATTCAAAGACATGACATTCAATTATTATAAGATCAGAGAAAATCATATCTAGAAAAAGATGGTAAAAATATATTATCCGGGCTCGAAATTATCGCAAAGCGATAGAATGCAAATTTGAATCTATCCTGTTTGAACGGATAAAATACCACGTAGACATTAGCATGCATCTCCATTGTATGCGCAAAGAGCTAAATGTCTATTTAATTATAAGAAAATGTAATCTATTGCCATGTGAGCAATAAGCATTTGAATATGAGACTAAGCTAGGCTAGTTAAAAAAATGAATGGGAATTATTGTAAAAGGGTTTATATGTTTTGACTTACTAGAAAACATAATGAGACTTGATAAATGTTGGCGGAAACAAACAGAGGGAGCGAGAGGCACCCACTTTATAATAATAATAAATAATAATAATAATAATAATAATAATAATAAGAATAATCATAATTAGCAAGTATTATTTGCCTGATTAAAAAAAGAACAGAGGCCAGAATAAAAATTTGCGAAATTATAAAGAAACGAACAGCTGATCGTAGCGGGAATATTTAAGAAACCGTTGAACCCAGTACCAGAATAGACATAGAAATCAGTTCCCTAGACTTGAAATGTTTTTAAACAAGAAGAGAAAGTGCGAGTGAGATGGAAAATATGCGCACCCTCACAGGTATAGAATTCATTTGTCGAAAACGAGTTACTGTCGTATACATTATGAGAAATGAATAAACGAATGTTTACACTAAACTTTTAAACGTAGAAATAATAGTTGTAGATTAAAATACTCCTTCTCTATTAAAATTGTATATACACACAAATAGGCTGTATTCAGTTATAACAATATAAATGTTCAAATCGATCTCATATCATTCCTATCGAAGATATCGAAGCATTAGAAGCACATTTAAATGTATGTTGAGACGTTGTTCTCCGAAAGTTTAATTGTTGGTGACCGAGAATACAATTGACTGCGTAGAGAAATCGGAATAAATAAATAAATACAGAATAGTTAAGATGGATGAGGAAGTTATATATGTGTTGTATGTGCGTTGTTCACTAATATGTTGACGAAAATTGAGGGTAGGCAAATAAAGCCGCATTGTTACATGGATCAACGGTCAATGTTGACTTCTTTTTGAGGAATAATTATAGTCTAGAAATGTGTAGACGAATATGAAATGAATGATAATTCTGTATACGCCTGATGCACCTATGCATATTGTACGTAAATGAGGTTATTAGCGGATAAATAAAAGAGTACCTGTAGTCTTACTTGATTGAATAATACAAGTGTGCCAAAGATCAAATAAATTCTATAAACAATAATCAGATGAGCAATTAAACATCAATGGACATAAGTGATAATTCTTCACTAATCTAGAGTAATGAATCGCCTATTTAGTTTAATATATATATATATATATATATATATATATGGATATCAAACTGAGGTACAGACTCAGAGATCCGGGTTCGAATCCCGTCCAGGCATTTATTTTTCTTATCATACCATATATATATATATATATATAGAAATACATTTTCATTGAAGTTAAAATTTCTAAAACCCGAGAATACAATATAAATATATAAATTATTATTAAATACATATATACTCATGTGTAACGTATATCCCTTAAAATTACATAGGAAAGTAATTTGCTAACTTACCGCACTCGATTTGAAGAAGGCAAATATGTTCACCGCAACACTAAGATCTATGTCTCATTCAAAAAATAAATGACTAAAACAGAATAAAATATTAGCTAATTAGTATTAGGTAATAAGAGTAAGTAAAAAAGTTTGTAATAATTGCATCCCAATGCATATGAAGAGTATGAACCATGGAAAGTATGAATGATTTTAAAAGAAGTTAAAATAATGAAAAAAGTGTGCAAGAGATTGCAAAGATTAAATGAGTGATATGGAAAACGAGTATGTGAAATTACCTAACGTGTGTGATACAAAAAAACAGTGATAAGGACACAAAAAAGTAACGCAATTAAACCAAAACAAACGTATGAACAAGTGAAAGCGAGACGATGTATGGGATATGCTATAAATTAACCATAAGATTAAAATAAAACATTGATTGGTTATGAATGAAAATAAATCGGTTAAGGGTTTAACCACTAATCATAAATATATTTTAAATGCACATTTTTAGTTGTTATATTTTTAATATGCAGTAAACTGTAAGTAAACCAGGGAGATTGTATGATATATGTTCAATAGTATAAACTATTTTGTGTTTGTAAAAAAAATATCTTTCCATATATACTTGGAGGAAAGTTAATAGCGAGCTTTGTTAAACAATATATATATATATATTTATTTATTTATTTATTTATATAGTAATGTAAATTAACAATTTATGGGAACTGAAAATTGATGAACAAATTATGTCGGTTGCTTAGTATGATTTGGGAAAAGGACTTTTCCAAATGAATTGAAAGAATGGAATACCGTACCAAGCCATGTGAAAGGAAATAAAACTGACTGCAACAACTACAGGATCATCTCATTACTTTTAACTTGGTACAACATTCTAACAAATATATTAGTATCCAGACTCACTTCGTATATTGACGATGTAATAAGCGATAATCAATCAGGATATAGAAGAAAGAGATCTAAATTATATCATATTTTAATATAAGACAGATTTTCGAAAGAAATGGGGATATAATGACGCTATATCAACTCTATATACGGTAGACTTCAAAAAGGCATAACATTCAATTAAAATGGAGCAGTTATATAGTATCCTGCTGGAGATCGAAAGTCTTAAAATAATAGTTATACTTTTCCGACTGTATTTATATGGTACAAAGTTTAGGGTGCGTGTAGGCAAACAAATTTCAGAATTTTCTTTTTTTTTTTTTTTTGGAATTCGAATGGGTTAAAGAAAGGAGATGCATTATCTTCTCTACTATTCAATTCTGAGGCACCCTGCATTAAACCCATAACCCTCCAATTAAAAAAAAGAGTTAATATTATTAATGTAATATTGGAGCTGTCATTTATCGTCCCTCAAATGTTAATTGCTGTACAATTAGTTATACAGAAGATCCAGAGATGGCAACACATTGGAGGTTCACTTCAGATAGGAAGCCTCCATACATGAATCTTCATTTTTCTCAGAACTACTTAAATGAGGGTTGTTGGTTTCATGCATGGTGCCACAGAATTGTGTCTAGAGCATGCCATTAAATCTCAAGGGGATTAAGGAAGCTTAAAAATCAACGGTGTTAATGTGCTGTAAGTTTTTACTGATGATGTATTATTAGCCTATAGCAAGGATATACTAAGAGCCAACAAGCATTCTCTATTGAATAACACTAACAAATTGGGGCTGGAAGTAAATGTCGATAAGACTAAATATATGCTCATATATACAAATATATTATGTAATGGAAATGGCCAGTTAGTAACAAATGGGAGAAATTTTGAAGAAATGGCCGAATTAAAATACATACGAACACTAATTACAAATAACAATGGGATACTTACTTACTCACTGGCACTATCGAACCCGTAGGTTCATGGCCGCAAGGACATAAGCTCTCCATACATCCCTAACCTGAGCTAATGCTTTCCAATCATTCCCTGTATAATCTACTTCCCTCAAATCATAGTTATTGTTGTTCTACCACCTCATTCTTGGTCTACCAAATGGGCGTTATCCTTCTGGCTTTCCTACAAGATTTTTCCATGCTAGTCTTTCATTCCCCATACGCGCAACATGTCTTGCCCATCGCATTCTTCGAGACTTAACTGTTCTTATTATATCTGGCTTCCTATAAAGACCATGTAGTTCATTGTTATGTAGTCTTCTCCATTCACCTGTCTGTTCATCTCTCTTTGGTCCAAAAATTTTCCTAAGAACTTCATTCTCAAATACTCGTAATCTACTCTCCTCCCTTAAAGTAAGAGTCCATGTTTCGCAAACCTATAATATAAATGGTAGAATAATAGTTTTATATATTTTCAGCTTAACATTTTTTGAAAGGAGTTGGGACATCAAAAGTCTCTGCAATGCATAATAGCATGCATTTCTGGAATTGAGCCTATGTTTAATTTCTTTGTGCATCTCATTCCTATTTGCGATCATTGTTCTAGGTATTTGAATTCAACCACTTCCTCAAAATTTCCCTCATTTGTCATTAGCTGTTCATTTATATTATATACCGAATTTCTACGTGTGACCATATATTTAGTTTTACTGATATTTACTTCCAGTCCTAATTTCTTAGTGTAACTCAATAGTGTGTGCGTGTTGGCCTTTAGTATCTCCTCGCTATCGGCCAGTAGTACTACATCATCAGTATAAACTAACAGCTTATTAATACCATTGAGTTGTAAGCCTTCCTCATTCTCTAAAGATTTAATGGCATGCTCTAGTAAAAAATTAAATAGTAGAGGAGATAGTGCATCTCCTTGCTTCAACCCATTCTGGATTTCAGAAGTGTCTGAAAACTGTTTGCCTATACGCACCCTACTCTTTGTGCCATTTAGACACATTCGTATAAGTCTAACTAACGTTTCAGGAATTCCGAATTCCAGCAGGATACTATATAACTTCTCCCTCTTAATTGAATCATATGCTTTTTTGAAGTCTACATATAGTTGATGTACAGTACCATTATATTCCCATATCTTTTCTAAAATTTGTCTTATACTAAAAATCTGATCCGTTGTAGACCTGTTTCTTCTAAATGCACATTGATGATCTCCTAGAATGTCATCAACTTAGGGAGTAAGTCTGCTTACTAATATATTTGTTAGAATTTTGTACGAAGTTGAAAGTAATGAGATGCCCCTGTAGTTGTTGCAATCAGTTTCATCTCCTTTCTTATAAATTGGTACGATAATTGACTCCTTCCATTCATCAGGAAGAGCTTCTTTTTCCCAAATCATACTAAGCAACCAGAGTATCTTGTCCATCAAATATTCTCCCCCTGATTTTATCAATTCTGCTGGGATCTCATCTGATCCTGATGCTTTATACATCTTCAATTTTTCAATTGCCATTTCAACCTCTAATGCACTTGGCTCTGCGACTAGCATTTCTGCTGTCTGTAACTTATCCTCTTCAATGTTCTGTTCTGTATGTACATTTAATAGCTGATTAAAGTAACTTTTCCATCTATTTAATATACTCCTAGAATCTGCAATCATATCCCTATTTTCATTCCGAATTAAGTTTGTGCTAGCCTGAAACCCTTTCTTCTTTATAGTAATCCCCTGATATAATTATCTAATGTTCCTATTTTTTGCATTCATTTCAAGATCATTAATCTTCTCTCTCAAATATTCCCTCTTTTTACACTTTAGTAGCTTGATGGTTTCCCGTCAAACACTACCCAATTGCTCTAAATTTACCTCATTTGGCTCGTGTAACCATTTCATTTTTGCTAGCTTTCTTTTCTTTACAATGTCGGCACATTCCTCATCAAACCATTTCTTGTTTTGCCTCTTTTTTAAACAACCAATGCTTTCTGATGCTGACAATTCAATAGTATCTCTTATAGCCTCCCATCCATTATTTCTATCAGTTTCTTCTTCGTTTGCCACATTGTCATCTGAAGATTCCAGTACTTCAATTCTATTAGCAATTTTGTTTTGGTATTCTTGCCGCATTTCATCATTTTTCAAATTTGTTAATTCATATTTTACAGAATCATCTTTAAGGTTTGTTCCTCTCACAAGCGATAGCCGTTGTCTGATTTCCACTCTGACCAGATGATGATCCGATTTGGAGTCTGTCCTTCTAAATGATCTAACATCAATGATGCTACTGTGCCAGCGTTTATCCACTAATACATGATTATCTGGTTCCGAGTTTCTCCAACTGGGGACGTCCAGGTGTATTTTATGAATATCCTTATGCTGAAATGTTGTGCTCTTAACAATGAGATTCTTGGATGTGGCAAATGTGACTAATCTAACCCCGTTGTCGTTACTATCTTCATGAAGACTGAATTTGCTATTGTTGGTTTGAATATATCTTCCCGCCCCACTTTTGCATTAAAATCTCCTAAGACAATTTGAATATGATATCGTGAAACGCTATCAAATAAGCATTCTAATTCTTCATAGAACTCATCCTTGGTCTTGTCATTTTTATCTTCTGTGGGGGCATGTACATTTATAGTTATAAAATCATGTCGTTTACCCTTTAGAATTATGTATCATATCCTATCACTAACAAACTTAATATCTAGGATAGCGGATAGGATCCCCCTTCTGACTAAAAAACCTGTTCCAAATGCAGGTCTTTCTGCACCCCCGTAGTATAATACAAAGCTTCCTGATTCCTGACTACCTACTCCTGGCCACCTAACTTCCTGTAAAGCGACTATATCCAAGGGCGATTTATCTAATTCCCGCGTTAATATCTCCAGTGCTCCACTATTGTATAAAGTCCTAACATTCCATGTTCCTAGGAACATGTCGCTGTGTTTGAGCCTTTGGCATGGGTTCCGTGAAGTAGTCTCCGCCCGTACAACCGAATGGGGGACTATTTGACCTCCGGAAAATTTTACCCCAGATGAACCCATGTCCGCATTTCTTGACGGTTGTATTATTACAGTGAAAGATCGTCACTCTTTCGCCCAAGGTACTTTTTTCGTCTGGCTTATCACCTTCGACCAGTCCGGCATGGGTAACCCTATCGGCAGCAATGCTACCGCCGACATAGCTCTCCGGATTATTTAAGCACGCAAGCCACTCCACCACGACAAGGCAAAGATACCATGGAGGGAAATAACAATGGGATGCACAAACAAATTAAACTAAGGCTCGATTCTGGAAACGCATGCTCCTATGAAGGGATTCTTTACTTGCCAACTTCTCACAAAAATATTTATCTTAAAACATATAAAACGGCTATTCCCCCAGTTATATGGATCTGAAACATGGACTCTTACTTTAAGGGAAGAGAAAAATTACAAAATATTTGAGAAGAAAGTTCTTATAAAATTGTTTGGACAAAAGATACGTGAATAGACAGAAGAATAGATAAGACTGTTAAATGACTACATGATCTTTAGTCTATAGGAAACCAGATACCCATCAATCCATAGTAATTCTCCCCGAGGGCAGTACTTTTACTGCAATCATAGCATTTTAATGCTATGATTTGCAGCTTTACTAGGGAATTATAGGTGAGGTAGCTTCCCGTAGCTTTCCACACCAGTGAAGGATGATGATGATAATGATGACCGGCTGATTTTCGGGGATCGTTGGGCACTACGCTCCCTGACATTTGTCTTGGAGGCGAAGAAAAACCCCGAAAAAACCTCACCCTAGAGCCTGTCCCGACCTCAAATCGAACCCTATCCCGCTGCGTGACAAGGCAGCACGCTACCTCGAGACCACAGCGATGGACTAAACCAGTTATAATAACACTTAAATCTCGTATAATATGATGGACAGGACATTTGGTGCGAAGTGGGAATGAGAGAGATACAAAAAAATTGTTATAGGAAAACTAGAAAGAAAACGCCCAGTAGGTAGGCCAAGAACGAGGTGGGAGAATAACATTAATTATGACTTCACGAAAGTTGATTTTACAGGGGATGATTAGAATACGTTAGCTCGGGATAGGGATATATCAACAGCGCATATCCGCGCGGCCATGAACCTAAGATTCTATTTCCAGTGAAATAGATGGTTACTTATGTTTAATTGCTGAAATAATTTGCAACATAATTAAAGTTTTAATAATTGTAAAACGGTACCTGATACCTCAGTCGTTCTCAATAATTTGCAGTGTTGTTTTATAGGAGGCCTTTCGATAACATAAGTATCATCTTCTGCTTTCATTTTGGTACTGACTTGTTGGTAATTATTTTGTAACCACAAATAAACACCTACTGAACGAGAACATACCCAGCAATATAAACCCTGGGTACAAAATAATTACCAACAACAGTCAATACCAAAATGAGAGCAGAAGATGATACATAAGTTATCGAAAGGCCTCCTATAAAACAACACTGTAAATTATTAAGGACGACTGAGATATCTTGTACTCTTTTACAATTATTAAAACTTTAACAGTAACCTCAACTGAGTTAAGTAATGTATTTTAATAACATTGAAACATAATTAAACACAATTATAACAGGAAAGTAGTAGTAGTAAACAGTAACTTAGGTGCATTACGTAAACCTAAACGTTTTATAAAACCTCAGATCAGAACATATTAATTCCTTATATTTAAAAAAAAATATTCTTTATTCTTTGGTATTATTAATTTAACCTCTCCCTTTTGCTACTTTTACATGTCCCGGGCTACCCTGATTTGACGGCAAGAAGGTTATCTAGTTTTATGGAAACAATTTTAATTTATAACTTTTCTTTGATATTGTAATTATTTTTCTTTTAATTCCGCGAGGATGTTTAAACTTTTAATCACATACGTACAAATGGACATGAAAGGAGTCAGCTCAACGAGAGACCAATTTCGAGGCCGTACGACGGTACTTTTAAATGTCCCATGTTCTGTTGAGGAGGATGTTTAAACTTTTAACGACATACATGCACAAAATACATGAAAGGCGTTAGCTCAACGGGACCATTTCCGAGGCAATACGAATATTTAAGATAAGACACGCCATTAGTCGTACATTCATATAAAACAACACGAATATGGCAAAATGGTTAAGAAAGACAAATTTGGTGGGTAACTATTTGGACCATGAAGAGTCCCACAGGTGAGGAAGAACCTCTAGAAACCCTCGCCCATGAAACGTGCCCCAACTACCTCCTTGTTACGTGCTTGTAACTGCCTTGTCATGTGCCTGTTACTTACTTACTGACCATAAGGGTGGATTTTTTTAATATCAACGAATTCAAAATTAAATAATTCAGTTAATGCAATTCATTACATAACTTGATTCTTGTTTTATTCATTAGTGTGTTATCTCTTCTTATTCTTCTATACCATTGTTGTATCGCTTTATGTGAAATTAATGTTGTTCCTGCACAATATGCAGCTTAGGTAGATTCTTCAATTTTATATATATATATATATATATATATATATATAATCAGTTAATATCAAATATATTTTTTTGTGAGGAGCATTAAATATTTTTATAAATGTTTGTATTAAACAATTTCTAGAGATATTCCACTAGTGATTCTACAACGTATAATGATCTAAAACAACGTCTTTAAAGTGAATGAGGAAGGCGTAATGCTCATTCTCAACACAACGCTTTCTCTAAGTCAGCTGTTGAATCAGATAATAACGGAATTTCCTGCGTTGTTGAATTTTCTGCATGTTCTAGGGCTTCATTGTTATCTTAGAACAAAGAAAATAGTTTGGATTCACTGGATGTGTGAGGAGGGGGTAAAGAGCTTGAATTGGAGAAGCAGAAAGTGGGTAGATCAAGGGATCATGTACACAAAAGGAAGCTTTGCTACTTTATTAACGAGCATAATTAGTTGAATGCAGTTATCTTCTAATTAGAACAACATAACACCACACTGACCTCATGACACATTCGATTAGCATTCAAGGAGAAGAGATGATCTTGTAAGTTAGAACATAATTTTAAAAAAAAGTTGTATTCTTATTATTATCTTGGTATTGTGAAGAATACACGCACGGTCCTGAATGATATTACGAGGAATATTTTGCATGCAATTGCATATTCATTTTTACATGTGTCAAGTGTTAAGAAAGTTATCTCATATTTAACTTCTTTAGAAGAATGTGAAACTTTTCACTTGTAATGAAATTATATTTCTAAATATTAAGGCTAATTTTTATAGTGCCAAGCAAAAATATAAAGAAAAGCAAACTTTTAAATGTATCGTATTTAAATTATTTTTTAAAAATTCTCGTGCAATATTTTACTATTTTATTTCGTTACTTTTAAATAAGTTCCCTTTTTCAATACAGAAAACTTCGAAATAATTTTTAATTAACTGGTACCACAACGAATATATTAAATAAGAACATTATATTAAGATAGTTTCTTTACCATTCTTTTCATTTACACAAAAAATACTTAAAATGAAATTTGTCTTTGAGGTAGCATAAATAAACAAATGTCGATTTAGCAAAATCTAAATCAAAACAATTTTATTTTTCAAATTGTTTTCAAGATGTATTTCCTTAAATTGCTCTAACCAGCCAACAAACTATATTGTCAGAAAGGAATTTATGCCAAAGTTCTTAAAAATGACTCTCCTTTCCATTTACTATAGTTGTAATGAGGTTTGAAACTCGTGGAAAAAATAAATATCTTTAAAAAGTGGCAAATGTTTTTTTTAAATATTGTAAAACAGAAATTATTTGTCACGTTACTGATAAATATGAAATTATATATTCAAAGTGTTCGGAAATTCCCATTACTAGCGACTATAGCTTGTATAGTCGGCTCAATCGTTATGTTAAAGGCGGCATCAAAGGTTTAAAAAAAACATATTGTTACTGGCAGGTAGAGCCATGGAATTGTCGTTTGAAGCTTCTATGATGCCGCTCCAATCAACAAAACTGAAATCAATCTCCGCCAATAACGTAATCGAATTTTTAATTGACGTTTCCATGTCTACTCCACGCGGATATAAATATCATAACACTGTTGAAACTTTGGTATTTTGCGGTATCTTTAGTTGGTAAAATTTATTGTAGTAAATAGAACGTGACAACGCCGTTTGATACGCTAAATACTTGTGCGAACAAAATAGACATACGTAAGCACAAAACTATGCGCCTCTAAACTAAATGACTGAGCCGACCACAGAAGGGATTGAGTTACAAAATATCACCAGTTCAATAAAGTTTGCTAAATAAAACACACACACGTGATGCTGTACATTTACTGAACTTGTGCAGGGAACGTAGTAATTCCATTTAACACCTAAATTCCCGGTACAGTACAACCTTGTATATTTGGATCGTAATTCTTTATACATATTCTACTCATTGTTTTAATATATATTGAAAAATATGTTGTTAGCGGTTAGTCCAAAATTTCAATCCAATCCAATCCTCTGTTGTATTCAATCTCTGGTTAGTTTATTGTTGATGAAACAGCATCCCTAGAGGAAAATCAACTGTGTCCGTTGTTTGTGGTAATGTGGGCAGAGGTCCTAGATGCAGGTTGTCGTACCCACAATTTCCCGGGACTCAATGACTACGCCTTTTATGGAACCACCGACTAACTTGGGAAGGGTGTGGCAAGGAAATATGTCGTTTTTATTCGTGAGGTGTTATTCTCGTCCCTCGTGTGTTTCCTCTCTTGGTAAAACGGAATATTAAACAGATGGATTAAAGGTCGTAGTTGTATGGATGGGGGAGATTTTTTTATTGTCGTATTGCCCTTATAGGTTATGAGCCGTATGGTCCTTTTTTATGTTTTTATGAAGTAGAAGGTATTTCGAATTATATTAACCCTTTGCCCCGTATTGCGTAGTAGAACGTACTGAATATGCTTTGTCGCTGCCCCGCATAACGTACCAAAGCGTAGTAGACTTTAATAGGGCTGTATTTCTACTTGTAT
>JASPKZ010002068.1:0-33715 GCA_030220185.1 Diploptera punctata
TTTAAGTGTACCTTTCTTTCTTTTAACTTGCGCGGCATCTGCAAAATGAAAATTGACACTACATTACCTGATTAATAAGTGTTCGGAATAGTGCCTAATTTGTTCGAAATTGTACTTTTACTATGATTTTTAATGATCACGTAGTTCTGCTCGGGGGCTCACAGATGTCAGGCTTAGTTAAGTTAAATGTTCCTCAAGAATGACCCAACAACTGGTAAAACAAATATATTCATTGTTTAGAAAATAAAGTTGTAGCAAACGAAATATTCGTATTATTTTACATACCACCGAATTCCTGGAAGATTAAAACACTTACTTTACATAAAATTAAGTTAATTAGGTAACTGAGCACTTTCAGAACACTTTATTACAGAGAAAAACTCACTAATGTTCACTCTTCCTAGCCATACATCCAACTCAGTGTTGCAAACAGTTTACACAAAAAAAATATAACCAAAGCTTAGTTGTTCGGAATTGGTACCATGTTCGAAAATGTACCACCTTACCCTATTCCTAGATCTAGTTGATAGTAGAGAATGTATTCAATTTCTGTTCGATTAAGGGCTTTTAAGAACAAGAATGCAGTGCCCTCGATGCAATGTTCTTCTCGTCCGGGAACGAGGCGAATAGGCTATACCCCAATATTCATTTATAGAGAGGGCCAACCGTAATTCTCCCAGTGGGTCACGAAAGGAACTTGGTTCGAAAATTTCAAATTACATCCTTACCAAGTTATTTGCTTAGTTCATTCATTTGCGCATGAATTAACGTATAATCAGACAATTGCGCAGAAAGCCAACTCGAGGTACAGTAGCTGATTGGTTCAGTTACTGTCGAGAAGTGTGTATATTATCTATGGAGGATAAATACGCAAATCGTGGCAAAATTGGAGGTCCAGGGCATATTGCGAAATTGACGAGTATGCAAAATAGATAGGAGGGCGTTGTTAGTTCGAAGGAATGGATTTTGGGGACGATCGATGTCCGAACGACAAACAGGTGCGGATGGAAATTTGTCCCAAAAATAATAGGGATGCTGTTACCCTTTATAATTTGATATCAAAGATGTTCATTTGGGAGCCCTATTCACACAGATTGCTGGAGGGTTATATGGGTACTGGTGGTGTGTGTTCACCGCCCACTTTATTAGTGAACCATTCGCAAAATGTTGTGGATCCTGATGCAAATGCTCACACGAACAACATAGTCCTTTTGGCGGAGTCTACGACGCAGGCTCTAATGGGGAGGGGGGATCAAAAGCGATGATATGGACATACATATCGCGGAATATTTATGGCACTTTGATTGTAAAAATCGAAATGCGGATCCTTTCCAAGAAATTCATTGAGTTATCAGAGCGGTCTACCCTGTAGCATAGTTTAATTTTACATATTTTGGCAACAATGAGTTAAGATAACTTTGAAAAATTATCTACTAAAATTATTATTATATTATTATTATTATTATTATATTATTATTATTCTTATCATTAAGATGTTATTTGGCAATAACTAACAATGAAATATTTAAAATTTTATTTCAAGTTATATTTATTAAAAAAATATTGACTAACAAACTAAACTCACTGGCACTATCGAGGGCCCGTAGGTTAAATGACCGCGTGGATATAAGCTCTCCATATATCCTTATCCAGAGCTAATGTTTTCCAATCATTCCCTGTATTATCTACTTCCTTCAAATCATAGTTGAATGCCTCATTGCCAAAGGTGCCCTAACCCAAAGTTTAAGAAATGATGCTTCTCCCTGTAATTGCACTAGAAATAAATCACTGCACATATGCCTATAACATTTTTTGTGTTAATTTTAACTCATCCATATTGTTATAGACAGATATGACTCTGACATAGATTATTATTTCTAATGCTATTACAGGGAAAAGCATTTTTTTTAATTGTGAGTTAGGCACCTATGGTATTGAGGCACTCAGTTAATGTTATTCTCCCACCTCATTCTTGGTCTACGAACTGCGCGTTTTACCTCGGGTTTTCTTATAAGAAGCTTAAAAACAAAATTATTTATTAACCTTATATTATTTAGGCGGTTGAGGAACCAGCTATAACGGCTGGGGGACTCGACATGCTAACCACATGTCACCCCTACACTGGCTGTTGATCATCTACCTCTGTGATTGACACATGTGGATGTGAAGGCCAGCATCCGGCTGGTAAAAGGGCAACCGCTGAAAAGTGGAAAGACCCTCAATCGGAAATATTATTTAGGCAATATAAAATCCTGCGGTTAAGATTCTATTTCATTAATATTTTGTAACGCTCTTCATGTGTTTTTCACAATTTATTTTCTTCTTGTCGCATGATATATGTGTTAGTCACTGAATGCCTTCAATGTTGTTTACTGAAATGGGTCTGATGATCGCATTTTAGATTCTTAGTGCCATGGAAAATCACAAATTTAAACGTCCGTGTTACGGCGACTTTTCCCGCCCCTGGATATCCGATGTCTAAACTCACGAGCCAGACTCAATGAAACAATTTGACACAGGATTCACGAAGTTTATGAAACAGTTTACAGATTAGCCATAACAGACCTTCAGCGATCAGTGTTAATCGTACTGATTGCTCCAAAATTAAATTAAATAGCGTGCACCGTCCATGTTAAAACAAATGGTGAATATGCAGCGCATTCGTATCGACATCTTAATTATTTTGTAATTCCTACAATTGTAAACCCACTGATAGTATTTACTAGGTGTTCCATCATAATTTTAAAAGTCGTACAATTTTGATTTTGTAAGTTCTTTTTAAATATTATTTACAAACCCGTATACAGTTTCGTCTTTTCTGATCCTTTAATTTTTTATAATTATATCTTTATATAGTTTCAATTTTTTTGTTTTTTAAATGTTTTTCGAACATATAATTTGATAACCTATATAGGCTACAGTTTTATGTGTATATAGTTCCGTACTATCTAATTTTTTTAAATATTTTAAAAATATAATTTTAAGTCTACATATATGGTTTTAAGGTTTTCAGTTATGTACATATTACTTCCATAAGATTATATTGGAAATTTTTGCATTAAAAAAAAGTTTTTGCAATTCTCTTCAACCAAGTTCCGAACTTCCAATCCTAGTAAAGTGTTTTTCGGTTGTTGATGTTGGCAACTTCAGGAGTTTTTTTGATGGTTGATGGTGGCAACGTTGGAACAATATGGAAAAGTAGGAAGTAAGTAATATTTATATATAGGTCTATACGTGTTTACAAGTGCTTAGTGCATCAGTGGCATACGAATGTCAGTGTAGAATAGTGAGAGGCATAAAACCGAACTTGTTCCTAAACTAGTGTCTTTGAACAAAACATAATCTGCCTTCCTCCATCTAGATGTCTCTTTGAGGTTATGTGCTCATCACTAGTAGACATATGTAGGAAAATAAGCATAATTAAATTAGATTTTCTGGATCGTAGAACTTAAAACAAACTAATGTCTACATATGTATGGTTTTATATTGTTTTCAAATAACTTTTGGATAAGTTTTTATATACATATGTATGTAGTATTCATAGAAGGCAATGGTTTTACTTCCCACACGCGAGTTTGTAATATATAATAATAATAAAAATAATAATAATAATATTACTATTATTATTATTATTGAAAGTAATTTTAAGCACAGAAATGGATGTAAGAAGATCTGCTGGAAGATCTGAATATGGATAGAATACAAAATAAAGAAATAAGGGAAATTATGAGTGTAAAAGAGGAGCTGGACGTCATAGTCTTTATAGGAAAGAAAAGATTACAGTGGTATGACCATGCCAAAAGAATGCCAGAGCAAAGATTGCCTAAAATTGTTATGGAATGGATCCCACTGGAAAGGAGGAAGAGAGGTAGACCAAAGAAAACTTGGATAGAATGGGGTAGAAGCAGCTATGAATATGAGAGGATTGGAAGAAGATCAATGGATGGACAGAGAGGAATGGCATTTGGTTTCCGGAAGACGGCGGCAGCTGCCATGATACCAGATGATGATGATTACTATTAAAAATAACTATATTTTATTAGTGGATTACAGGTTTTCACGGCTGGTAATCATATAATACTAAAAGATTCTGGGCTATGTGCTGTGGTCTATAACTGGTGTTCTTTGAGACGTTTCTCCCTCAACTGTGTAGGGCATCTTCAGTGGTAAGTGCTTCTAGGTGCTGTTCCCTTGTCATAGACTGTGTCGAGTCTATGAAGATTCCCTCCGCAGTTGGGGGAGAAATGTCTGGAAGAATCACCAGTTATAGACCACAGCCACATAGTCCGGAATCTTTTAATATTATATTTTATTAGTTAATAGTATAGTGTGTAAATGCAGATGCACCTCCCTGAAAGTAATTCTGGTGGTGCCAAGGTGTATGGTTTTAATATTGCTTTGATGTTAGAACAGAATACATTTCAGAACTCCTGCACAGCAGATAACCCAAATTCATAGAGATCAACATCCTCAGCTGTCTGATGTAAGTTATGTAACAGACTTAAGTATATAAGAATCTCATGAATCTTGAATTCTTCTTACCTCATACATCTATGTTTTCTTCAACACAGAACAGCAGTATCGGAAAATACATTATTCCCATCGTCACCTGTTTTCACGACTGTCAATTTTATTATTATGACGGTAATTTTCTAAATTGCCATCTGCTGTACTTTTGAAGAACCTTATTGCGAGTGTCTAAATTCCTTTTTTTTCCCCCTATATATATTTTGTTGTAATTTCTGCAATTAATTTGATAAATTCCAGATTTAACCTTTGACACTCGCAAAAAAGGTCACTTTAGAAACATAAAAAGTGGAGAAATTGAAAAATGAACTTTAGCGGCACTTAGTTTATTAGAGAATCACAGAATTGAAAAAGGAGCAAAACTTTTGAAACATCGATCTAAATCTTTGGATTAACAGTTCGGGAAAATATATACTTTCAAAGACGAACCAAGTTTGATTACAAAGTTCTTTAAAAGTACATCAGATGACAGTTTAGAAAATTACTGGCATAATGAGAAAAATTGATAGTCGTGAAAACAGCTGACGATGGGAATGATATGTTTCCCGATACGGCAGTTCTGTGTTAAAAAACATATGTATGAGGTAAGAAGAATTCACGATTCATTTGATTCTTATTAAGAAAACCTCATAATGTAAAAATTCCCAAATGTATAATATAACGTCCCACCGCACTGTGGTCTCGAGGAAGCGTGCTGCCTTGTCACGCAGCGGGCCCGGGTTCGATCCCCGGTCGGAGCAGTTTTTCTGGGTGAGATTTTTATCGGGGTTTTTCCTCACCTGTAAGACAAATGTCAGGAAAACTTTAAGGCCCAAACGGTCCCCGAAATCATATGGCCATCATCATCATCCTTATCATTTTTCACCGGTTTGGAAAGCAACGGGAAGCAATCATACCTATAATTCCCTAGTAAATCTGCAAGCATAGCATGAAATGCTATGATTGCGGTGAAAGACCTGCCCTCGAGTAGAATGCTATGGTTGGATATATATATATATATATATATATATATATATATATATATATATATATTTACATTCACGATTATTTGTTGAAATAGATTTGAAAAACTTGACAGAGATTATTATTTTACTCGCACTCTGTAAATAATTTTGTCATTCTATGGTTTGCCGAAGATAGAAACTCTGTATTTTCTGTTAATCTCTTACTAAAGGATTCTCGGATGAGATGTCAAACGAAATTCATAATATTATGTTTATGTAATAAACACTACCGGTACATAAAATTAACGCCACAATGTGCTAAATGCGCCAGATCATGGGGTTAGAGTTGGCGGTGATGGGGGAAATTCTCCCTGAAACATGTTCTTACGTAAACTACATCAGTAGACCGGAGATTTATTGTATTTCCGACTACTTAAAATATTTTGTCCACCGCTGCGGTCTTGAGGTAGTGTGCTGCCTGGTCACGGGTTCGATCTGCTGTTGGCACAAAGTTTCCTGGGTGAGGTTTTTTAGGGTTTTACCTCACATGTAAGACAAATGCCAGGAAGCTTTAACGTCCAAACGGTCCCTGAACATCATCTGGTCATCATCATCACATTCGCCGGTGTGGAAAGTAACGGGAAGCTACCACACCTATAAATCACTATTAAGCTGCAACCATAGCATGAAGATGCTGTGATTGCAGTGAAGGACCTGCTAATGGGAAAACACTGCAGAATAGAATACAATATTTTAATTGTCACAAAATATAAAACACTTTTGGAAATGTTTTGTGTCTTTAATTAACTTAGTTCATATTTGACCTCGATGGCCTAGGGCTTATGTTACTTGCCTCAGGGTCGCGAGATCAAACCTGCTGAGGTCGATGGATTTTAGGATAGAAGAATCCAAGTGACCAGGTCTTCGAGAGAGACTTTAAGCTAATCTGAATTGCGAATCTGAAGATATTCTGGCCCATAAAAAACTTAAAGCCTAAACTAGAGTTAGACTTTAAAGCGAATCTGAAGATATTCTGGCCCATAGAAGAACTTAATGCCTAAGCTTAGTGTCTGAGCAAAAATTTAGATTAAAAAATAAACAATAGAGACAATTGTATCTGTTGCTAGGCAGTTTCAATATACACGATAATTTTATTAAACATACTTTTTGAGTCGATCCACAAATTATGGGTTATTCTACACAAATTTTAATATGTCTAAAAAGAAGTGCCAAAGGAAACAGAAGAAGTATGGTAATCAGAGAGATTAAAGATATGCACAAAAATTGCATTTGTTCGCAACAACGTATAACTGGAAGGGTTAATAAATTCTTGAATGAAGCATTAGATGATAGCGTCATTCATGAACGCGATGGATTATTGTTTTTAACAGATCAGAGGACAGAATCGGATTGTATTGGGTTCAATCTTAGAGCTATTTTTGGAAATCAAGGTACCAAAGTAAATACAAAATCGAGAAACAAAATAAGAGGAAAACGACATTCATCAAAATATGATACGTCTGAGGAAAAGTCTAATGAACCCAAAGAAAATGCAGAAGAAGCAAAAAAGAAGGAATAAGAGAATTAGAAGAAGTACGTCATCTGAGGAAGTGGCTAATGAAGACAATGCTGAAGAAGCGAAAAAGCAAAAGAGAAGGAATAAGAGAATTAGAAGAATTACGTCATCTGAGGAAATGGCTAATGAAGAAAATGCTGAAGAAGCGAAAAAGCAAAAAAGAAGGGATAAGAGAATTATAAGAAGTGCGTAATCTGAGGTACTGGCTAATGAAGAAAATGCCGAAGAAGCGAAAAAGCAAAAAAAGAAGGAATAAGAGAATTAGAAGAAGTACGTCATCTGAGGAACTGGCTAATGAAGAAAATGCTGAAGAAGCGAAAAAGCAAAAAAGGAGGAATAAGAGAATTGGAAGAAGTACGTCATCTGAGGAACTGGCTAATGAAGAAAATGCTGATGAAGCGAAAAAGCAAAAAAGAAGGAATAAGATAACTAGAAGAAGTACGTCATCTGAGGAACTGGCTAATGAAGAAAATGCCGAAGAAGCGAAAAAGCAAAAAAGAACCAATAAGAATAAAAACAAGAGAGTTAAAAGAAGTATGTCATCTGAGGAACAGTCGAATGAAGAATATGAGGAAAACGCCGAAGAAGCGAAAGAGCAGAAAGGAAGCAAGTGCAAAAGAGGTAGAAGAAATTTGAAATATCAACAAGGAATCACCATAAATATTAGCAATAAAAAAAAACATATAACACAAAATATATTACTAGAGAAAATCAGAAAGATTAGAAGAGAAATAAACAATTTTATATAACGCTTCAATTACATTCTTAGTGTTATCTGCTGTCCTTCAGTATTTTCTCAGTATCACTTAATAGCACTGAATCATCATCTATTCATTTCAATTTGTTCATATATGCTGATGATGTATTATTAAGTGATAACAAGAAAATACTAATATGGCGATTTTTTAAGATGACCATTTATACTAAGCTTATATATTATTTTTCATGTACATCAGTTGAAAATAATGTTATTTTTTTATAATATCATAACCCTACCACAAAAGAGGCAACCACACTGAACTTTAGTGGATCTCCCCATAATCACACTGCAAGAAGTGGAAGAAGCTTTGCTAGATGTCCCTTTGGGGTTATGTGCTGATCACTAGCTGTCAAATGAAGGAAAATGAGGGCAATTAAATTAAGATTTTCAGGCCCGTAGAAGAATTTCTAACCTAAATAGCGTCTCTGAGCAAAACATAATTGCCTTCTTCCATTCAAGTAACACCTGCTAGATGTCCCTTTGAGGTTATGTGATGATCACTAGTTGATATATGTAGGAAAATAAGCATAATTAAATTAGATTTTCTGGTCATCAAAATAACTTCTAACCTAAACTTGTGTGTCTGAGCAAAACATAATCCGCCTTTTTCCAATCAAGTAATACCTGCTTAGATGTCCCTTTGAGGTTACATATGTAGCTAACATATGTAGCAAAAAAAAAATGCATAATTAAATTAGATTTTCTGGCCATTAGAAGAACTTATGGAAAAAGTCGGTTATATGTCTCAAACGAATTCTTCCACAGAATCGAAGCGCGCATGCGCTAGCGAATGACGTCACCCCGGAAAGATAAATCTAACATCCAGCAGTTGGCAGTATATGTAAGTAAAACCAGTATGACCAACATTGACATAAAATTCCCAAACATGTTTTCAAAAATTGAATAAAGAATCCACAAGTGTTCACGACATGTTTTATTGCTGTTTGTTCGTATGAATTTTAAACCTGAAAATTATTTTTCTTCCGTGTCCATTCCAGTGTGTGAACAAAATTTCTAGTGTAAAGTGTGTTCTTTTGTGTTGCTGGTTTTAAAACGAAAATAATTTCGTAATGCCTACATTCATCAGCCTGATTAATTTAGGCCTATTCCTAGATCTAGTTGATCGTAGAGAATGTATTCAATTTCTGTTCGATGAAGGGCTTTTAAGAACAAGAATGCAGTGCCCTCGATGCAATGTTCTTCTCGTCCGGGAACTAGGCGGAATAGGCTATACCCAATATTCATTTATAGGAGAGGGCACCCGTAATTCTCCCAGTCGGTCACGAAAGGAACTTGGTTCGAAAATTTCAAATTACATCCTTACCAAGTTATTTGCTTAGTTCATTCATTTGCGCATAAATTAACGTATAATCAGACAATTGCGCAGAAAGCCAACTCGAGGTACAGTAGCTGATTGGTTCAGTTACTGTCGAGAAGTGTGTATATTATCTATGGAGGATAAATACGCAAATCGTGGCAAAATTGGAGGTCCAGGGCATATTGTCGAAATTGACGAATGCAAAATAGATAGGAGGGCGTGTAGTTGAAGGGAACTGGATTTTGGGGACGATCGATGTCCGAACGAAACAGGTGCGGATGGAAATTTGTCCCAACAATAATAGGGATGCTGTTACCCTTTATAATTTGATAGCAAAGCATGTTCATTTTGGGAGCACTATTCACACAGATTGCTGGAGGGGTTATAATGGGTTACTGGGTGGTGGTTTCACCGCCCACTTAATAGTGAACCATTCGCAAAATGTTGTGGATCCTGATACAAATGCTCACACGAACAACATAGTCCTTTTGGCGGAGTCTACAACGCAGGCTAACTGGGGAGGGGGGATCAAAAGCGATGATATGGACATACATATCGCGGAATATTTATGGCACTTTGATTGTAAAAATCGAAATGGGGATCCTTTCCAAGAACTCATTGAAGTTATCAGAGCGGTCTACCCTGTAGCATAGTTTAATTTTATATATTTTTGGCAACAATGAGTTAAGAAAACTTTGAAAAATTATCTACTAAAATATTATTATTATTATTATTATTATTATTATTATTATTATTATTATTATTATTATTATTATTATTATTATCATTAAGATGTTATTTGGCAATAACTAACAATGAAATATTTAAAATTTTATTTCAAGTTATATTTATTAAAAAAAATATTGACTAACAAACTAACTCCCTGGCACTATCGACCCCGTAGGTTAAATGACCGCGTGGATATAAGCTCTCCATATATCCTTATCCAGAGCTAATGTTTTCCAATCATTCCCTGTATTATCTATTTCCTTCAAATCATAGTTGAGTGCCTCATTGCCAAAGGTGCCTAACCCAAAGTTTAAAGAATGATGCTTCTCCCAGTAATTGCACTAGAAATAATGATTGCACATATGCCTATAACATTTTTATGTTAATTTTAACTCATCCATATTGTTATAGACAGATATGACTGACATAGATTATTATTTCTAATGCAATTACAGGGAAAATCATTTTTTTAATTGTGAGTTAGGCACCTATGGTATTGAGGCACTCAGTTAATGTTATTCTCCCACCTCATTCTTGGTCTACGAACTGCGCGTTTTACCTCGGGTTTTCTTATAAGAAGCTTAAAAAACAAAATTATTTATTAACATTATATTATTTAGGCAATATAAAAACCTGCTTTAATATTCTATTTCATTAATATTTTGTAACGCTCTTCATGTGTTTTTCACAATTTATTATCTTCTTGTCGCATGATATATGTGTTAGTCACTGAATGTCTTCAATTGTTTACTGAAATGGGTCTGATGATCGCATTTTAGATTCTTAGTGCCATGGAAAATCACAAATTTAAACGTCCGTGTTACGGCGACTTTTCCCGCCCCTGGATATCCGATGCCTAAACTCACGAGCGAGACTCAATGAAACAATTTGACACAGGATTCACGAAGTTTATGAAACAGTTTACAGATTAGCCATAACGGACCTTCAGCGATCAGTGTTAATCGTACTGATGCTCCACAACTCCCTCATAGCCTATGTTCATCCAGGGAATCTCCTGAACATTTTGCAAAAAGCCCCATCACAATCGCATCAACCGTATGGCCGCGCATAAAGTACGAAAAACAAACATTAATTTATGTCATTTTATTTTATTCATTTAGACTGTTAGAAAGCGAAACACGTTTTCTTACACGTAAAAATGTAAACACTTATTCGACCAATGAAAACGCAGTTCATACATCAAGTTTGTTTACATTACAACTAAAACTTTGCTCGGATTGATTTAGTCCATCTTTATTCTCTTTTCGTCTTATAGCAGTAAGTTATACATTTTATATCTCTAGAACAGGGAGCCGGCCATTGATAAAATCTCCAACATGGAGGACTAGGTGATTTGTCATCGAGGTTGTCTTCTTATAACCATTAGAGAATCAACACCGAGTTATAAGGCACAGCTGTTAGATTTGGTTCTCTTTTCTTTTTATTATTATTCCTTCTTGTTTTACCTTTTTGTTAAACACTTTTTTCCTTCTTGTTTTACCTTTTTGTTAACTTTCTGTTATTCTTACATATAGACACAAGGACAAGACACTCACCCATACCCAAGGTGGATATTAAAAATCCACTACCCCGCCGGGAATCGAACCCGGGTCGCCGGAGTGGAAGGTAGGGACTCTACCTACTACGCAACACTAATTGACTTATGAATAAATAATGGGAAGATAAAAAAATAAAGAATTCAAATATAAACTTTACCAATGCATGTATTATTAGCGGTTGTCCATTTTCTGTCATCACTCTCGTACACACCCTCACAACAAAGTCGAAAAATCTGTTCCTCCATGACATTTCTGGTTTCATTCCTGCTGCTGTACCACAGCTACGACAACCGGTATCACTGCACCTCGACTGTCGCTGTTCCTGAGCAATTCAATGGAAACATCATACCGAGGAATGCATTTTAAATGTTGCATTTGATATTTTTCACAGTAACTACTTTAATTAAAGAGAGGAGTATAACTAACAAATACTTACTTACTTACTGGCACTATCGAACCGTAGATTCATGGCTGTGCGGACATAAGCTCTTCATACATACCTATCCTGAGCTTTATGCTTTCAATCATTCCCTGTATCATAGTTAATGTTGTTCTCCCACCTCATTTTTGGTCTACCAACTGGGCGTTTTCCCTCTGCTTTCCTACAAGAAGCTTCCATGCACGTCTTTCATTCCCCATACGCTCAACATGTCCTGCCCATAGCAGTCTACGAGACTTAACTGTTATTATTATATCTGGCTTCCTATAAAGACCATGTAGTTCATTATTAAGTAGTCTTCTCCATTCACATGTCTGTTCATCTCTCTTTGGTCCAAACATTTCATAAGAACTTAATTCTCAAAAACTCGTAATCTCATTTCCTCCCTTAAAGTAAGAATCCATGTTTCGCAACCATATAATATAACTGGTAAGATAGTAGTTTTATATATTTTTAGTTTAACGTTTTTTGAACGGAGTTGGGACATCAAGAGTCTCTGCAATGCATAATAGCACGCATTTCCAGAATTGAACCTATGTTTAATTTCTTTGTGCATCTCATTCGTATTTGTGATTATTGTTCCTAGGTATTTGAATTCAGCCACTTCCTCAAAATTTCCCTCATTTGTATTAGCTGTCCATTTCCATTATTTAATGAATTTCTTCGTGTGGCCATATATTTAGTTTATTTATATTTACTTCCAGTCCTAATTTCTTAGTGTTCCTCAATAGTGTGTGCGTGTTGTCCTTTAGTATCTCCTCGCTATCGGGCAACAATACTACATAATCAGCATAAACTAACAGCTTAATAATACCATTGAGTTGTAAGCCTTCCTCATTCTCTAAAGATTTAATGGCATGCTCTAGTACAAAATTAAATAGTAGAGGAGATAGTACATCTCCTTGCTTCAAACCATTCTGGGTTCAAAAGTGTCCGAAAACTGTTTGCCTACACGCACCCTATTCTTTGTGCCATTTAGACACATTCGTATAAGTCTAACTAACTTTCTAGGAATTCCAAACTCTAGCAGGATACTATATAATTTCTCCCTCTTAATTGAATCATATGCTTTTTTGAAGTCTACATATAGTTGATGTACAGTACCATTATATTCCCATTTCTTTTTCTAAAATCTGTCTTATACTAAAAATCTGATCTGTTGTAGACCTGTTTCTTCTAAATGCACATTGATGATCTCCTAGAATGTCATCAATGTAGGGAGTAAGTCTGCTTACTAATATATTTGTTAGAATTTTGTACGAAGTTGAAAGTAATGAGATGTCCCTGTAGTTGTTGCAATAAGTTTTATCTCCTTTCTTATAAATTGGTAAGATAATCGATTCAATAAAAAACGAGATATTGACTGAATTGAACAAGATGCATGAAGCAATAAAATTCACCGGGGAATAATGCAATGAACTCTCTATATATCACACTAACAGAAAATATAAATAGCAATAGTTTAGATATCAGCTTTTACAGAAAACCAACCAGTGATACAATTATCATTCATACAAAATGTAGAGACGCTCCCAGAACAAGAAATCGGTACCTTTACCAGCCTCGTTAACAGAACGAGGAAAACTTCCGCTTAAGCAAGAAAATTATAATAAATAACTAAAATACATCAAACTTCTAGCCTCCAAAGACGGTTTTAATGAAGAAATAATGGATAATAAAATAACAATTAAAGAGAGAACAATTGATAAACGTAAGAGCAGTTAATAGGGAAATTGATGAAAATAGAACTAAGTGGTTAACTCTCACGTATGCTGGTCTCGAAAGACAAAAGCTGGCTAAAACTATGATAAAAATATGATACAAATTTTAGAATTGCATATAGAAGAAACAACAAATTAAATAATATAATTACAAATAAAACAGAAGAAAGAGTTATATATAAAACAAAAAGGTGTTTACCAACTAAAATGAAAGAGCTGTGATAAGTTTTATATTGGTAGAATGACAAGAAATTTCAATGTATATGATATAATGAACATATTAAGAATTTCAGACTTGATGAAGTTTTTCAAAAGATGTCATAGAAAAGGTCATCAATTTAATACCATCGATAACACATTATCTATCATCCATATAGAAGACAACAAATTTAAGGTCAACATTCTGAAAGAGATTGAGATATTAAAAGAAACCAGAAACACTCACCTGGTTAATGAAAACACATCCAGTGACGTCAACGCTCTATACAAGAATCTCAAAAACAACTAGTAAGAATATACAAGCTGATGATGGAAGTAGGCTGCGAAAGTACTCCACATCTTACATCTAAAGTTGAGGAGACTGTGATCTTAGGTATCTACTTTAATTTTTCAAAATTTTAAATATCTTCTGTAAAGCAAAGAATGAAAATAAATCACTTAAAAAATCCAAAGAAAGGTATTATGGATTGCAAATACGGAAAACAGAGAACCTTGGTATACAATTCCTTTCGAAATATTTTGTCAACTAAATATAAAGTTAATATTTAAATGAGAGTATTAGTTAAGGTGCAGATTATGTATGTATCTAACCATTGCTCAAGAAAACACAACTTGAAACAAAATGACATACAGGTTTTTTTAATCAATGTAAAATTTCTTTACGGAAGAAAAACTATTACACGGGAACTAATTTCTAAGTACATTTAATATTTTTAGTCAGTAGACATCAATTTACACTGAATAGAATTAACAGGTTCTTCATACAAATGTAGTACAGCACATTTACCTTCATGCTGGTAATTATCTTAACACATGGCACGTCTGCTCTACTTCAAAATGGGAGGTTTTATAGAAATGCAATTTAGAAATTTAAATTTAAAAAATCATCACCCACATAAGTAGACATTGTTTGGCGCAAGATTGAATGATTTGTAGTTACGGTTCATCCACATCCTTGTATTAATAAAAGTTTCACAACGATTCGTCCAAAAGAGTCTTGAGATTGAGGATGATTGTACAGAATCTTGAATTCAAATAATGACTTAATCAATGCCAAATTCTAGAAAACATGACATGATATTGACATCAGATACTCAAGGACATACAAATTAGATTGTTAAATGCATATTTATAAAGTTTTTAAGTGAAATAGTACCTGGATGTTCCCATGTAACCGCAGGATAGTATCTGACCTCCATTCATACAAGCATACACTCAACCTGAAATATAATTACATAATTTAATAATACTTGCATTTTATGACATTGGAATAATAAAAAATAATGAAAATAAAAATGATAAAATAATAATGAAAATAGAAATGATAATAATAATGTAATAAGAATAATAAAAATGATAACAATAATAATGATGATGATAATAATAATGTAATAACGATGATAAGAATAATAAAAATAATAATAATGTAATAACAATAATAATAATAAATAATAACAATGATAATAATTGTAACAAAAACAACAAAAAAGACATTAACAACAAGTACTTACATACTGACCATTTATTCCCCAGTCACCTGGGTGTCCCAGTTATTTCATTATCTCCCCACGGGACCAGGGTTTGCACCGGTTATACACCAGGGACTCGGATCTACTTACCTGCCGAAGCACATGTTCGACCACTGCAACACTACCCGTCCCTGGTGTACCTTCATCGGCTCATTCTTGAAATCTTGAATTCATCCTGCAGGTTCACTTGCATAGCCTGAAAGACAAGAAAGGCATCATGTCAGCACAACTCTCGGAGATCCAGATATTTGTGCCTTTTCAAGAATCGGGGTATAACAGTTATACCTCGAAGCTTGGGTTTACGTTATTCAGAAAATAAGTTTAATAAACTATGAAATGTCAATATCATCTCAGAATTCAATAGAAGACAAACTAATGTATGTTACTACTCAGATCAACAAGACACTATTGTACAAAATGTGAAACTTTTGTGGGCAAATAATTGAATATACCTTAACATACTTCATTCAATTTAGACCAAATAATATCTGCTCATGTGGGGTGATAATTTTTTTTTATTTCTCATATTACATTTCTAGAAAACCTCTAATTTTAAGTGTCACAGTATGACAAAGCGAGAATGAAGCTGTTTTACTACATTGTTTGAAGCAGCTTAAGGTTATACAATTCCATGTGACACAAAATTAGCGAAAGTTGGTAGCTGCACACAGAATTAATTACCATGTAATTTTTTCCTTTATTCAAGAATTTTCGATAAAATATAGAAAAAAACTATATGTGATATCGTCTAAAGTTGTGCTTTCTTGAGCAATTTTATGCATGCAAATAAATATATGTATGTTACATTTTTTATATCTTAATTCATATAATATACCTATTTTCACCATAACGTTCATACAGTAATCTTATATGTTATGTAATGAAATCATCCATTTTAATGCACCCATCCAGGCTACAATATTCTTACCAAATAGTTCTTCTACAGTTTTATCTCCTCAGATAATTTATTTTACCCACTCATTGTGCTGGAATTATTTGAATGACTTCCATGTACTTTTGTTATCAATCTCACATCTTCAATTTAGTCTTGTTTTTCTTCATGGCATCAAATTTATTTCCAAATGTAGTTTCCTAGAAAGATAAATGTTTATAACTGATTAGTACATTTTTACCCTTATTGTGGTAATTGTATAGGCAAAATATGGTAATTGTATAGGCAAAATATCAAAATCAAATTATGAAGAAGTGTCAGAATTCAAATAACTTGCAACGATAAAATACAGAAATGAATTACGCAGAGGATCACCCTGGAATCGCATGATATAAGTTATATTTTACATGACGGGGTATCTTGTCTCAAATTAAATGGCGATTATATATTAATAGGCTGCGAATCAGTTGTCTTACTTTAAGACAAGAAAAATTGTGTGCATTTGAGAATAAAATGCATAGGAAAATCTATTGACCAAACAGAGACATATAGAGACACATGAGTGTAGGAAACTACCTAACAGTGAACTCCATGATCTTGATCGAAAACCAGACATAATATGAGGAATTAAATTTAGTAGACTCCGATGGGCATGATATTTGGGACATTTTAAAAATGTAGGAGAATGGAAATTATTGTAGGAAAAACAAAGTGGAAATCATTCAGTAGGAAGGCCAAGAATGTGTGGGATAATAACATTCGAAGGAAGTAAACTACAGAGAGAATGATTGGAAAATATTATCTCATGATATAGATGTATGGAGAGCTTATGATTGCGCTGCTATGGACTATACGATTCAATAGTGCTAGTGTAAGTAAAACTTTTGAATTAATCATTTTCCTTTTGTGTTTTTTATTGTAGAAATTTTCCAAGTAGATGTGAATGGCTAAATTTCTGAAAATTAATTTTGTGGAATTTGCATTAGGTTTGAACATATTTCCCTCCTGTTATACACATAGCCATCCTTTGTGGGGCAGTATTTTGGAGGTGGTTTGTTAAATATCACTGGGGTTTCACTTTGATTTTATTGTAAATAGTTACTTGCCCTTCCTCGGTAGCTAGTCGGTTCCTGTTTCAGGGTGAGCGCTGAGACTCCTATCTATAACGGGTTCGGAAGGAGAATTGCGTGGGAACAGACAATCACTAATTGTTTGAATTATTTTATTTAATTAATCTCTGCCAATTTAAATGAACGTTACACAGTAAAAATAAAACTTTTCTGTCCCTGGCCTTCGATATTTCGCTAATGAGGACTAGCAAATGACTTATGAGTTCGGGAGATTTTCCCTAAGTCCATAATCGTTGTTACAAGATATTTTTTTACTATACAATCAAGATCTTCTTCCTTCTAAGTGTCGAGTATAAGTGTCAGTGTATTAAATTTTGTCCTCATGAGTTCCGTATCGAAGTCAGGACCAATTATTCCCATATATGGTCTCTACCCTAACTCTCATTTTGATTGGTTAGAATATTTAATCACATGTCCTCCAAGGGCGTAACTATTTTATTTAAACCACCACCTACCTTTTGATTTTATTCTCACGGCTAGGGAATGTGTTTGCCAGCTTGGGCTTAACGCGATTGTAAATTTGGAGTTTGACATTTCTCCCAAACGTGAGTTTTGAAGCTAGACCCAGCTTAAACATTTCAGGTCTAATTTGAGGAGTTACATGTTTATGACCTCTTTTACTTAGGGTTTCAACCGCTTCTTGTGAGAACTATTTACCAACATGAAACTTAATTTATTTTTAACTATATTCTATTCCTTCATTATTTATTCATTTCTTATATTCATTAATCACTATTAGGGCCGTATCATATTCGTCTCACAATGCCTCTTGTTAAAACAAAAAAAAATACTAACGTAAAGTTAAAAATATCTTTTTTTTTTTTTTAACACAGCTCCCCTTAGAAGAGAAGTAATTAAATATGCTAATTACATCAAACCAAAATGTATTAAACTATTACTTTTCCTACAAGTACCATATATGGAAATGTTTTTACAAACACCAAATAGATTATATTATTGAACATATATCACCCTGGTTTACTTACAGTTTTCTGCATATTACCACTAGAACAACAACAAAAAAACATGTACATTTAAACTCAATTTGCGATCGGTGATTCACCTTACTTATTTTTTTTTTATAATCAACAAATGTTTTTCTTATTTTAACCCTATGGGTACTTTATCATATCCCATACATCTTCTCGTTTTTTTTCACTTTATTATACGTTTGTTTCTGTTTTAATTATGTCACTTTTTACTCACACGCTAGGTAATTTCGCATAATACGTTTTCCATATATCACTCAGTTTATTTTTGCAATGTCATGCACATTTTTTTTATATCATCCCTCTATATCGTTCGCACTTTCCATGGTTCACACTTTACATATGCACTGGAACTCACTTATTATAAACTAACATTTTTTTTTATTCTAATTAGCTACTAATTTATTCTATTTGGGTCATTTATTTATTTAATGAGACATAGATCTTAATGTTGCCGTAAACATATTTGCCCTCTTTTAATCAAATGGTAACTTTACTAATTAGTTTCCTATGTAATTTTCGATGATCACCCTTTATAAATAAGTATATCGGTATTTAATAATAATCATATATGTTTATATCGCGATCTCAGTTTTCAGAACATTTCACGATTCATCATAATAATTCATTTGTAAATCTATCTCTTTTTTTTTATTTTTATTTTTATTTTTTTTTTAATAGGCGCTCCCTTAGCTGTGGTCATTGAAAATTTATTCTCAGCATGTTCACTGACTGATCTTCACAATACCTTGAAAAACTATTTATTCTTTATAGAACTCCTTTATTCATCATTCGCATATTATTTTTATTCAATCGATTAAGGTGGAAATTATCCTTATTTATTTACTTCTCGGTAACATAATATCACATTTCATACGCGCAGAACCGTCGTTGTATACAGAATTTTATATCATCGTAGCTCATATTCGTCAATTTCGTTTTTGACGACAATTTATATTTCATTAGTAAAACAACTCGACAACACCGGTCGAATCAAAATCATGTCGCTCTATCTACCCATAATAATTCTCGCTACCATATGAGCGAACGTTTATCATTTAAAAGGACATAATATAAACGCCTCCTTCGGGCTTTGATCCTGTATTAATTAATTCTTTCACTTTGTCTACGCTATATTTTTATCTGTCACCAATCATAAACTGTTAAAAGGACGATGCCTTAACCTCTTTCTTAAATTTTCGTATGCTTATAACGCTTCCATTTTATTCCTTAAGAATAATATTAGTTTTTTAAGAACATTAACTATGAAGTTATAATAGCACATGTTTAATTTGTATATATATATATATATATATATTTTCAATGATATTTAAAAGTTTGGTTTAAACATTCATTTCCTTCGGTTCACATCGTATTTGGGTAAGTAACTTGTTTTCGACAAATGAATTTTGTACCTGTGAAGGGTGTGCCTATTTCCGTCTCACTCGCACTCTTTCATCTTTTACAAACATTTTAAGTTTAGTGAACTGATTTTTATCTCTATTCTAGACTGGGTTCAACGTTTTCTTAAATATTCCCACTACGATCAGCTGTTCATTTCTTTGTAATTTTCACAATTTACTTATTATCATCGTCTCTGTTATTGTTCACGCTTTAGATTAAGGCAAATATACATGCTAATTATTTTTATTATTTTTTTCTTATAAAGCGGGGTGGTGCCTCTCGCTCCCTCTGTAAATTTAAATTTTCTTCCCCTGTTTTGGTCAACATTTATCTAGTCTCATTATGTTTTCTAGTGAGTACCAATATAAACCCTTTTAAACTATTTCTCATTAAATTTTCCTAATGCTAATCTGATATATGCATGACCAACACTTCTTGCATTTATCATACTAATATATTCTTATTTTTTAATTACACATTTATTTAATTGTTGTGCATACAATGCAGATGCATGTTAATGTCTAACTGATATTACATCCATTCTAACAGGATAGTATGAATTTTGCATTCTACCATTTTGCGATAATTTCGCGCCCGGATCAAATATTTCAGCACGATATTTTTCTAGATAACATTTTCTCTCATCATGCACTAATTTAGTACAGTACTTCATTATGTTACCTTTGAATCTAACGTATTGACTGTTTTTCGACCATTTTCTCCTATTTATTTGGCGCTTCTTTATTACACGGTATGACTTAGCCATATTTTCTTTACGTCCTACCTTTTTCTTGTTTTTCTTTTCATACTTTGTTCGTATCTTTTCCATGCATCTACTTTGCATATCCACATTTTCAACTTGGAATACTGAGCGGATGTTTGGCTGTACCGAAATCATCAGGTCAGTTGTTCCATTTTGATTTAATTTAACATCATTAATAACATGCATTTCATTATTGCATTTAAATATATTTCCATGTAATTCATCATCATTGGTTTGAGGTATTTTGTTTACATCTATAATAGTTGGCTCGCATTCTTTTCCCTCATTCTGAAGTGTCATTTCCCTATCTGAGTCCCTTTGAGTTTGATCTACAGTACTTTCACCTGTTGTAGTAACTACCACATAAATATCATTGTTACTTTTACATTTATTTTCTTGGGGAGTTTCATATATTCCTGTCTCCCTTTCATCATAATTATTTCTACCTATCTCACCCTTTCCTGCTAAACTAGTGGTCAATTTTTCTCCTGTCCCCTGAATTTCTGATTTTAAAGAATCTCCAGTTTGTTTTATTGCTAATCTCCATTTGCTCATGTCTTCCCTAATTTCTTTATGACCTTGTTTCATTTCTTCAATAATTTCTTTATGACCTTGTTTCATTTCTTCAATAATTTCTTTCTTAAACGACTCTAAATTATTACCAACAATTTCTTGTATTTGCCATATGAGGTTTCGAACGTCGCTCTGGGACATATTTATTCTATTTGAATCATCTCCATTTCCATTTAAGGGGGTGTTCAGGCTATCATTATGCCTTGTCCCTGCTTCTACATCATCATCAGGCCTATTTCCTAATGACGCATGCCCTTCTATTACATTTTCATTATTTCCTTCCATTATTTATTTTATTCTACAATTTATAATATTAATATTTATTTTCTATCCACAAAAATTATTTTTTTATGTTATTCATGAAACGATGATTATTTTCAACTAATCATAAGGATATTGGAACCCTATATTTCATCTTCGGAGCCTGAGCGGGGATAGTAGGAACGTCACTTATTTTTGGTTTACAAGACCAATATTTTACTTAAATTATTAGAACTATTATTAATGTTAATACCTTTATATATATGTATTACTTTTTTTTTTTTTGGAATTTGGGTTTTTTCTTCAAATCGAAAACATTTATTTTCAACACTCTAACACTTTCGTTTAATTTGTTAATTTTCCACATCCTTTATTTTTCCGTCTTTTGACAACTTTTATGTACTATTATTTTTTTTAACAAATCTGTCACTTTACCTTGGTATATCTTCATTTGTTTGTCTTACGTCAGGTTTGTAGAGATCCGCCATCGGTTATCTAGGTTGATCTGCTCCTGGATTGTTGTCCACTCCTGGCTGCTCCTTCCATCTCGTGGTTGGAATGTTGTCTTCCACCCTGTTGCTGGATCATGATGTTCAGTCCACAACTTTCGTGAGTCGCTCTTATTTTGAATGCACTCACGTTGAAAAAAAAACTTTGTCACTGTAAAAAAGACCCTTTCGTTGGGCGACACTTTGGGGCGGTAATTTGGAGGTGGCTTGTTAAATGTCACTTGGGTTTCACTTTGATTTAATTGTGAATTTACTTGCCCTTCCTCGGTAGCTAGTCGGTTCCTGTTTCAGGGTGAGCGCTGAGACTCCTATCTATAACGGGTTCGGAAGGAGAATTGCGTGGGAACAGACAATCACTAATTATTTGAATTATTTTATTTAATTAATCTCTGCCAATTTAAATGAACGTTACACAGTAAAAATAAAACTGTTCTGTCCCTGGCCTTCGATATTTCGCTAATGAGGACTAGCAAATGACTAATGAGTTCGGGAGATTTCCCTAAGTCCATAATCGTTGTTACAAGATATTTTTTTACTATACAATCAAGATCTTCTTCCTTCTAAGTGTCGAGTAGAAGTGCCAGTGTAAGTGTGTTAAATTTTGTCCTCATGAGTTCCGTATCGAAGTCAGGACCAATTATTCCCATATATGGTCTATACCCTAACTCTCATTTTGATTGGTTAGAATATTTAATCACATGTCCTCCAAGGGCGTAACTATTTTATTTAAACCACCACCTACCTTTTGATTTTATTCTCACGGCTAGGGACCGTGTTTGCCAGCTTGGGCTTTTCGCGATTGTAAATTTGGAGTTTGACATTTCTCCAAAACGTGAGTTTTGAAGATAGACCCAGCTTAAACATTTCAGGTCTAATTTGAGGAGTTACATGTTATGACCTCTTTTACTTAGGGTTTCAACCGCTTCTTGTGAGAACTATTTACCAACATGAAACTTAATTTATTTTTAACTATATTCTATTCCTTCATTATTTATTCATTTCTTATATTCATTAATCACTATTAGGGCCGTATCATATTCGTCTCATTTGTAAGACAGAAACTGAATCATCGGGTTTAGGAATGGGCTAAAGACCAAACACGTGAAATTATATTTAGTGCTGCAAAGTATCTCGAAGCTTTGCTCTACGCATGAGTTGTAAGAATGAAAAGAGAATCCTTCCCTAGAGAATGATACATAGTTTCAGGAATATATTGTATCTTAAGTTGTACATCGCAAAACTAAATTCGGAACGATAGTATAAAAATCGTAATAAATTGGACACACTCTCGGAATGGAACTAGACATTATGTTAAAGAGAGTTTTGGAATGGAATCAACAGGGACTGCCCAGGAAAAGTAGAAAATAGAAATTTATATGGGTAAGCACAATAATAATAGAAAATGAACAAGGAGCAAAAAGCTGGGAATAGCCAAGAATTTAGCAAAAACAAAGTCCGTTGACGCTACTAGTACTAACAAGGAAACTGTCAACTATTGCATGATGAAATCTACCTTGTAATGTCTTCCAGAGAAGGGTTGTGATGTATCAAGGCCGTGTATAAAAAATGATCTGCCTTTTTACCTGCAAGACATTAAAATCCAGCGTTCAGTTCTCTCATTTAAACCATAGGCAAATAATTCAACTCGGGAGATTGGATAACCCTCGTAGCAGCGTGCCGCCTCACTTCACTACACTCTTACTTATGTAGGGAGTCAATCCGCTCTATACACTGCTGAATTCTAGCTTCAGTTTCTGTACCTTGCAGTTAACAAACAGAAGATTTATTTGGACATGGCCTTGGTACATCACAGTGTTTCGCTGCGAGAAATTTCAAGATGGATTTCGGTAGGCAAGAGGTGACAGTTCCCTTGTAAGTTGGATGAACATAGAAAGTATACAAGAATGCATAAGTAGTACTGATGTTTCTGCTATAGCTAATAAAAATGACACCTCTGACATCATTCAAGTAGAAAAACATTTCATTGCTTTCAAAATGATTCCTACTGACAAAGAGATTAACTATGGAGAATAAGACACTGTGCACAAATCATGAGCTGGATTCAACCACTTATAAGTATATATAACTTAATTTCAATTTTTGCAGATTTGTTTTAATAATACAGTTGTCTCCCTCCATTTCTTGAACATACTTTTTGTGTGATGCTTTGTTCATATCACAGCACAATTCCGGTGAAATGAATAGGTTTGAAATGTGGCTATAGTGCCGAAAATGCTAAATTTTACTGAATATGCCTTGATTTAATTAATTTTATGTTCTTTTAGGCACGTAAATTATAATTTTTAATGCTCCAAGTCCTATGTCTACACATTTAATTAAATAATGTGATAATTATTTCCTTGTCAACCAACGATATAATATAATATGGATTTTTCTTTTTAATATTAAGAGCTTAAGAATGATTTTATTTTTTATGATCGGTATTTTCATTAATATATTCCATTATGTTATTACTATTATTGAAAATCTGTTTCATTTTGTTTCTTATTCTTCTTCATAATCCAAGCATTAAGCCTGTTGGCTCGTTCCGGTTTCATGAAAGCTAGAATTGTTAAAATTTTCAGACTATATTCTGTGTGGGCGTCCAAATATTTCTCCTTCAGTGTGGTTTATAATTTGGCAATAATATTGTAAATCTTTCTTCTGGCATTCTATTAACATGTTCCCTTTTATTTAATTATTTGATCTATAAGTTTGAAAATATTTAGTTTTCCTTTTATATATAGTAAAACTTGTTCAAAGCGGAATCCAGTGGGACAATTTTTTTTGACATTAGACAACAGTGCACATTATAAAAAAACAGAAATTTTTAATCAGTCTTAGATTTTAGAGCACCGTGTTTGTCTTTTTATGTGCCTTGAATTAATTGTAGTTCCGCTGCCGTTGGAAAATGAAGAATGGTATGTACGAGCGACTTAGACGGTAACGCGCAAAAAACAGTCCCGTTTCTTTGGCGTTAAAAATGTCTCTTAGGTGCGTATCCTGAAATTACAGTATGCAGTTTCGGCTTCCGCTCACTAACTATACTATCGTCCACATCCTCTGATTCCCCGCAAATATCATTCCCCATTATATTGTGTTGTCTTTTAAAACTTTCCATAACCAACCTGAAGATGCCTTGAAGTAGTTATCCCCTAGGGACATAGCAACAGCTAGAGCTTGACTATGGAGCATCGGTCCGGACATTTGCAGATTTTTTCATCGTTGTAAAACGCTCCCACACCTCGTTGATTTATTCATTACCCCCCTTTTTTATCCCACTTTATTTGACCATTATTTGCGTCCATTTATTCATTATTTTTTCTTTGTGTTTTAAAATCTGATAAACTTACATTTTTCCACATTCAAATATAGTTATTATTACGCGTACTGTGATTTTTTTTCTTTATCTTCAATCACTTTCACTTTTTCGTTTAATGACAACGATACATACGATTTAGCCATCTTGATTCCATAAATCCAGAACGCTACATGTGAAAGATACATACACAATCGGTCTCAGATCTTAAACTAATTTAAGATTTTACAGTGCACGGGTTATTTGTAAGACAGACGTCATACGCCAAATATTTGTTAAACGAACCTGTATTTTGCAAAACAGGCGTGCAGTGAGGCCGAAAGAAAATTATAGTTAAGGTAGTAACTCTACTTCACCCGGCGGCAGGAATCATCACTTACTGTTAAGTCGTCTAATGGGAATTCAATGAAGTGGTAACTAATTTATTTATCTTTCTATCGTTCCTCCTTATAAACATTTTTTTTCTTGAATTGTGTTGAAATATTGTTCTGTGTCCGCGTTGGACAGATTATGCTTTATACAAAATAATTGCACGTAAAATTACTGTTATTTTGCCGGGAGCAACAAATTTGCTCACATTGGACACATTTCCGCATTATTCACGTTCCGAATTTAACAAGTTTTACTATATCTTCATTTATTATTTTCTTATCCAATGAGTATATCCTGCTATATTTCTTAAAAATCTCATCTCAGTTTCTTCCAATCTTGTTTCTTGTCTTTTAGTGATCGTCCAACATTCTGATCCATTCTTCAATTCAGGAACAACCATTACTTTATCAATTTCAATTTTTGTTCCTTTTCTTGTATGTTTGAGGGTTCTTTTAATAGTGCCACACATTAGATTAAAATCATCTATTTTATCATTGATATCTTCAATTTTAACATATGAAGGGTCCAAAGGAAAAACTATGAATGTCACAAAATCACAAAAATTTAGATTTTATATTCTTAATGTTTGAGCTGTTCCCCAGCAACGTTTAAAAGGTAAAAACTGATTAAAAAAGCTAAGGCCGACGTTTCATAAGGTTTTGAAAATGACGTGTACGGGGTAATCAATGAAGGTCCATGTTTTTCAAGGCAAAAACAATGAGAGTCCATTAGATCTCAACAGATGTGTATAAAAATTAGTTGACACAATGTTGCCTGTAAACAGAATATGGAGCAAAAATGCAAATATTGCTTTATGAAAACCATTGTTGCATCAATATTTTATTTTCATTATTGTCACAGTTTTATTATTTCTAGTTCATGTGCAGCTTTGAAGGATTTAACATTATGTTAATCATTAGTGAAACAGAAGTGGGAGATAATGCAAGGCTGACGGAGAAGAGGCCCAGGCTTGGAAGGATGAGTGACGTTAAGAAAAAAATTACTGTGTATTTCTCATGAGACTAGACCAGATTGCCACTGTTCTCGTTTGAAATGTTTTGAAGCGATCACATCAAGAGATAGAAATAACTTGGTTTTGAAATTTAATGTCATGGATAATTATGATGCCCAGAGCAGTTACCTAGGAGGAATCATAAACGTTAACTTTGTTTCGCGAAGAAGATCAAGAAAGAAATGGGATGATGCAAATTTACACTCACATTCCTACAGGTACGAAGTGCGAGTTGTTAGACAGTGATTTGATTGATGTGCCTGTTTGTTGCAAGGCTTTAATGGTGTAACAAGAAGACATATTCAGACAATTTAGACCAAATTAGTTGTAACAGGTTCTATTGGTAAATATGGATGTGGTACACACGATGTTAGGCCAAATAAATTAAAGCAGGAAACTGAGACTGCTATTCATTGTCACATTCATTCAATTAAAGGCAGAACGTCTCATTATAATCTTCATGACAGTCAACGTACTTATTTTCCAGAGGAATAAAATTGACTATATTTGACATGCCATGTACTTGGAAATGAACCCGCAAATCCTGTATCTAATGAAACTTGCCGTCACATTCTCAACACAAAGTATATCTCCTTCGGTTACCCGCGCGCCGATTCATGCAGTGTGTGTGGGGATGAGTTCAAAGTTAAAAAGAGAGCTCTTGGACGCTGTCAAATTTGTCAATTGCTGAAGAGATATTTAAAGTAAATTTAGAGTTAAAAGGGCTCAGCACAGAACAAGAATTCCACTTACGAAGAGAAGAATCGTTTTTCACAAGAAATGCCAAGCTGACCTGTCAATTCAGAAGATCAATTCACATGAATCTGTCTGTTTTCACTTTGAAGCGAACCTAAAATTTCGCAATGTTAGTACCCACCCACAGTAATTCTGCCCGAGGGCAGGTCTTTCACTGCAATCATAGCATTTCAATAATATGCTTTGAAGCTTTACTAAGGAATTGTAGGTGTGGTAGCTTCCCGTTGCTTTCCACATCGGTGAAGGATGATGATGATAATGATAAGGTTGATTATGACGGCCGGATGATTTTCGGGGACCGTTGGGCCCTAAGCTTCCTGACATTGTCTTACAGGTGAGGAAAACCCCCGATTAAACCTCTCCCAGGAGCCTGTCCCGACCGGAATCAACCCGGGCCCACTGCATAACAGTAGCACGCTACCTCGAGACCACAGCGGTGGACAATGTTAGTACAAATTATGTATATTATAAATGACAGTTATCATTTCACTTATTTAATTGTCATGTTCTTTCGAGTAGTAAGTCAGTACTTTACGCACACGACGAGTCTATAGGGAAGAAAGGTTCAGATGATGTGTCGATGATATATAATTTTATTTTTCATGTTCTTGGGGATGAAGTTGAGCATTTGACATTCGTTTTTGACTTTTGGTGTGGACAGAACAACTATACAGCTATAAACGTTTTCTATTATCTTGTCCATGTACGAAAGAGTTTCAAACCATCACTGTAGTATATCAGATTAGAGATCATTCCTACATGAAATGCGATCGGAACGTAGCTCTTATTAATCAAAGGAAATAGAGCTGAATTCCCTAAGCAATGGAGAGACCATGTCAGAGCTGCAAGACAGAAACAAACCAACCATTTTATTGTGGAGGAATGTGACCAAAGTTTGTCAGCAGGTGGGGAAAACATTTAGACATCTTCTTTAAACCAAAATGTCAATTCCAAGACCCAATACGACTTTACGATTGATCACACTCAGCCCCGACTAGACTTACATCGAAGTACGTACACTTAGCGACAAAAAAAAATGAGCTGTTTCAAAAAGGGGAGTCCCTGTTATGACCCACTGCGCATACTCGAAAAGCTAAAGCTGTTATTCACCAGGTAACACACTGCTAAATGTTTTAAATACGCTCTATTTTATTTTAATCGTCTTAAACAGTTAAATAAGACTGAAGAGACGTGTTTCTAGATATTTACGAGAGTTCGGCAAATGCAGTATTACTCAAATTGCGACATTTCAAATAAAGTTAAACTCTCGTTCATAGTGCAAAAGTGCAAGACAATCAATATTTAGACAACTAGTATCCGACGTTCGAGTAGCGTAGTTCGTTAAACCACTTAAAAGGAGGTGAAATATATATGAAAGCCAGGGTTCGAATCCTTCAACAATGTTTTTTTATGCATTTATATTTTCGCAAAATATATCCTATAAGTGCTATAACATTTAATTACTGCGACGTAGTATACGTCCACTATACACTATATTAAGTAATATAACACTATTACTATAGCTACCGGTATAAACTTAATTGTATGGCAGTACCACGTTTTAATAATAATGCTATAAATTTATGTAATAAAAGATAATATAGCTTCATATATTTGTGTGTTTATTTACTTATTATGTATTAATGAGGAAAAGGTTTCACCCTTCAATTAAAATATTTGGTTTATATATGTCAAGTCCAGCATAATAACAGCCCATAGATGATGGACAATAATAAAAAAATAGTAATATTATTATTTTTATTGTCCATCATCCTTGGTGGTAATAATAATAATAATAATAATAATAATATTAGTATTTAATATTATTATTATTAATTGGATGTATCAAAAGATGTGAAGAATCTAATTAACTGCGGATGGAAATGAACTCAAAATGTACCCAAGGAATATAGAATTAAAAAAGGCAGATCAGTAATAACATGTTAAACGGCGTTTTGTGGGATACCAAATTAGAAATTTATAAATCAATAATTCGAAGCACGCTAAATTTCGGTGCAGAAACTTGGCAATTGAATACAAATTTGAGTTTAAAGCTAATGTCTACTGAAATGGATTATTCTAGGCGCTCAACTAGACATTCTAAATTGGAGAAAAAAATATATAAATAAATACAATCATGCAACAAATGAAAGTCCAAAATTCATTATTAGATTTTGTGAGACACAGACACTGGAATGGTATGGTCATACACATAGGATGCCAAAGAAAAGATTACCCAGACAAGCTTTGGAATGGATTCCACCTGGGAAAGGAAAGAGAGGTTCACCTAGATTTAAATGGATGGATGATGTAAGAAGTGGTATGAGGGAGCTGGGTCTGGAAGAATTGGAATGTGAAGATAGAGGAAAATGGTGAAAGAAGATAAAAATGTAAAAAGTGTTGGGCACAGTTTTAATACATTGTAAACCTATTTATAAATAAATAAATAAATAATAATAAAAATAGTAATACTTCCAAATAGTATTACTTCCAAATAGTAATACCATTCTTCCTTTAAGAATGGACAGACAGAATAAAATAGAGAGCATTTTAACAATTAAAAAATGTAACCTCATCGGGAATTGAACATGTGATCTTAAGCATACGAATTAAGCCACTAAGCACTGAGATAAGCGTATGGTGAATAATTGAGCTTAAAAGAATACACTTCAACGGAATAAGTGAAACGTATTGTAGCTCTATGTGCAATTAATTTACTCGTGTGAATCGCGCGTTGGAAGTTAAAATATTCCAGATCAAGAGTCAGTCCATTCTTTTTTGTCGCTAAGTGTACAATGGCACATGGACTTCAAGTGTTATAACTAGAGTCCGGATGTTAGGCATTTAAAAAGTTCAAAATAGGCAGGCAAAAAGGCACTAAAAATCATTAATATAAAAATCAAAGTAGGCTCTTACAAAAAATGGATTACAACATAAAATGTTACAACCTTACGTAAAGAATATAAACATGTGTTATGAATACCATACGAAGATATGAGATATGATTTTGAAATTTGTTTTTCCTTTTTACAAAGTGCATACGTATGTTTTGTAGTATGTATGTGCTGCGAAACATGGCACTTCTTCGCGTCAATTCACTGAAATTTTACACACTTTGCAAATCAATGTTACTGCAGAATATTTTTGCACCATATTATTTCACGAAATTGGTCAGTTTGTCTTTTACTGTTGTCCGTTCTTTACGCATCGTGAAACAACTGTTCTAAAAGTAATAAAAAAAGAAAAAGAAAAAAAAGCCACACACACTTGTCGCACAACTTTGTCTTTGAAGCACCTCTCTGTGAACGAGAACTACAGACTGAATTCAGTGTTATCAACATAAAAAATAATAGATATGTGTCATGAAGTTTGTCCATTTCAATTAATTTCATTGAAATACTAAGTTAATTTCAAGAAAAATGGCAAATAGGCATTGTAAGCTGAAATAGGGATTTGCAGGAAAAATTAACTTAATGTAAAACAACTAGCCGCTTTACAGGAAGTTAGGTGGGCCAGGAGAAGGTAGTCAGGAATCAGGAATCTTTGCATTATACTATGGGGGTGCAGAAAGACCTGCATTTGGAACGGTTTTTTTAGTCAGAAGGAGGATCCTATCTGCTATCCGAGATATTAATTTGTTAGTGATAGGATATCATACATAATTCTAAAGGGTAAACGACATGATTTTATAATTGTAAATGTACATGCCCCCACAGAAGATAAAGATGACAAGATCAAGGATGAGTTCTATGAAGAATTAGAATGCTTATTTGATAGCCTTTCACGATATCATATGAAAATTGTCGTAGGAGATTTTAATGCAAAAGTGGGGCGGGAAGATATATTCAAACCAACAATAGGCAAATTCAGTCTTCATGAAGATAGTAACGACAACGGGGTTAGATTAGTCACATTTGCCACATCAAAGAATCTCATTGTTAAGAGCACAACATTTCAGCATAAGGATATTCATAAATACACCTGGACGTCCCCAGATGGAGAAAACTCGGAACCAGATAGATCATGTATTAGTGGATAAACGCTGGCACAGTAGCATCATTGATATTAGATCAGTTAGAGGGACAGACTGCAATTCGATCATCATCTGGTCAGAGTGAAAATTAGACAACGGCTATCGCTTATGAGAGGAACGAACGCTAAAGATGATTCTGTAAGATATGAATTAAAAAACTTGAAAATGATGACATGCGGCAAGAATACCAAATCAAAATTGCTAATAGATTTGAAGTACTGGAATCTTCAGATGACAATGTGGCAAACGAAGAAGAAACTGATATAAATAAAGAATGGGAGGCTATAAGAGATACTATTGTATTGTCAGCATCAGAAAGCATTGGTTGTTTAAAAAAGAGGCAAAACAAGAAATGGTTGATGAGGAATGTGCCGACATTGTAAAGAAAAGAAAGCTAGCAAAAATGAAATGGTTACACGAGCCAAATGAGGTAAATTTAGAGCAATTGGGTAGTGTTAGACGTGAAACCACCAAGTTACTAAAGAGTAAAAAGAGGGAATATTTGAGAGAGAAGATTAATGATCTGGAAATGAATGCAAAAAATAGGAACATTAGAGAATTATATCAGGGAATTAGTATAGAGAAGAAGGGGTTTCAGGCTAGAACAAACATAATTCGGAATGAAAAAGGGGATATGATTGCAGATTCTAGGAGTATATTAAATAGATGGAAAGGTTACTTTAATCAGCTATTAAATGTACATACAGAACAGGACATTGAGGAGGATAATTTACAGACAGCAGAAATGCTAGTCGCAGAGCCAAGTGCATTAGAGGTTGAAATGGCGATTGAAAAATTGAAGATGTATAAAGCATCAGGTTCAGATGAGATCCCAGCAGAACTGATAAAATCAGGGGGAGAAAAATTGATGGACAACATACGCTGGTTGCTTAGTAAGATTTGGGAAAAAGAAGCTCTTCCAGATGAATGGAAGGAATCAATTATCATACCAATTTATAAGAAAGGAGATAAAACTGATTGCAACAACTACAGGGGCATCTCATTACTTTCAACTTCGTACAAAATTCTAACAAATATATTAGTAAGCAGACTTACTCCCTATATTGATGACATTCTAGGAGATCATCAATGTGCATTTAAGAAGAAACAGGTCTACAACAGATCAGATTTCAGTATAAGACAGATTTTAGAGAAGAAATGGGAATATAATGGTACTGTACATCAACTATATGTAGACTTCAAAAAAGCATATGATTCAATTAAGAGGGAGAAGTTATATAGTATCCTGCTGGAGTTCGGAATTCCTAAAAAGTTAGTTAGACTTATACGAATGTGTCTAAATGGCTCAAAGAGTAGGGTGCGTGTAGGCAAACAGTTTTCAGACACTTTTGAAATCCAGAATGGGTTGAAGCAAGGAGATGCACTATCTCCTCTACTATTTAATTTTGTACTAGAGCATGCAATTAAATCTTTAGAGAATGAGGAAGGCTTGCAACTCAATGGTATTAATAAGCTGTTAGTTTATGCTGATGATGTAGTACTACTGGCCGATAGCGAGGAGATACTAAAGGCCAACACGCACACACTATTGAGTAACACCAAGAAATTAGGACTGGAGGTAAATATCAGTAAAACTAAATATATGGTCACACGTAGAAATTCAGTATATAATGGAAATGGACAGCTAATGACAAATGAGGGAAATTTTGAGGAAGTGGCTGAATTCAAATACCTAGGAACAATAATCACAAATAGGAATGAGATGCACAAAGAAATTAAACATAGGCTCAATTCTGGAAATGCATGGCTTATGCATTGCAGAGACTTTTGATGTCCCAACTCCTTTCAAAAAACGTTAAGCTGAAAATATATAAAAATATTATACTACCAGTTATATTATATGGGTGTGAAACATGGACTCTTACTTTAAGGGAGGAAAGGAGATTACGAGTATTTGAGAATAAAGTTCTTAGGAAAATTTTTGGACCAAAGAGAGATGAACAGACAGGTGAATGGAGAAGACTACATAACAATGAACTACATGGTCTTTATAGGAAGCCAGATATAATAAGAACAGTTAAGTCTCGTAGACTGCGATGGGCAGGACATGTTGCGCGTATGGGGAATGAAAGACGTGCATGGAAGCTTCTTGTAGGAAAGCCAGAGGGAAAACGCCCAGTTGGTAGGCCAAGAATGAGGTGGGAGAACAACATTAACAATGATTTGAGGGAAGCAGATTATACAGGGAATGATTGGAAAGCATTGGTTCAGGATAGGGATGTTTGGAGAGCTTATGTCCGCGCGGCCATGAACCTTCGGGTTTGATGTGCCAGTGAGTAAGTAAGTAAGTAAAACAACTCTATGGTCATCGGTATGAACATATATGAAGTCACATTTACAATATCTATAATAAATAACTG
>JASPKZ010002069.1:0-62177 GCA_030220185.1 Diploptera punctata
CAAACATATCTTCAAAAAAACCAAAAAAAACTTTTTAATACAATAATCAGAAGCATTATTACCTATGGAGCTGATGTGTGGGCTTTAAATGCACAAATGAAAAAAAAAATGCTCGCCACTGAAATGGACTACTGGAGACGTGCTGCAAGAATATCCAGGAAGGATAAAATCAGAAATTAATATATAAAAGAAAAAATGCAGGTACAATATTCAATATTAGATTTTATAAAGAAGAAACAATTAAATTGGTACGGACACATTAGAAGGATGGAAGAAGGAAGACTGCCTAAGATAATCATGGATCGGGAACCACACGGAAGGAAAAAGAAGGGTAGACCAAATATTACGTGGATTCAGGGAATCAATGAAACTAAGAGGGAATGTGAAATAGAAGAAGATATATGGATGAACAGACAAGAATGGAAAAATGTGTTGAAACAAATGTGTAGTTAACTGTGAACATGGGTACCGGAAAAATGCATATTCATTGAAAAAACCGAAATAAAAAATATTATTATTATTATTATTATTATTATTATTATTATTATTATTATTACATTTTAATGGCATTTGACATTCACATTTTATTGAATTTATTTCAGTTCCTGGGCCTGACGCTAGTTCATTGCGCATTTGTCCACGATGGAAATGTGCAAAACCTAGATCCAATCCCAATTATAGGTCTTATTGGGAATGCAATACTTAAATTTCTAAAGAAAACAGTCCGCACAGCTTTGGAAATACTTGGCTTTTTCAAGAAACCGCCAACTACAACCGCAGAGCCGACTAAATATGCGATTGAAATATTAGTTATGGTAATAAATATGAATTCTCGCTGAAATATTTATTTCTCGCTATAAATGTAAACAACTATAAGCAAGATAATTAGTGATCATGGATTTGTTAATATATGTTAACAGTAAATAACGAAATAATAAAAATACTTTTAAAATAAACGAAACTTCTAATTTTATCCACCATGTCACAACTCCCGACTCTTGTCGTCCTAACTCCTTTCAGAAAACGTTAAACTGAAAATATATAAAACAGTTATTCTCCCAGTTATATTATATGGATGTAAAACATGGACTCTTACTTTAGGGGAGGAAAGAAGACTACGAGTAATTGAGAATAAAGTTCTTAGGAAAAATTTTGATGTCCCGCGCCGTAGCCGAGCGGTTAAGGTAGGAAGCCTTGGCGCAGAGCTACGGGACTTGCGCTGGTTAGGAAAAATTTGATGTCCCGCGCCGTAGCCGAGCGGTTAAGGTAGGAAGCCTTGGCGCAGAGCTACGGGACTTGCGCTGGTTCGAGTCTCCATGGGGGAAGACATTTTCTCATGGTATTTCGGCCAGTATGGGACCGGTGCCCACCCAGCATCGTGAGGCAATTGGGTAGCTACAATAAGTAGCGGCTCCAGGTTGAGGAACCAGCTATAACGGCTGGGGGACTCGACATGCTAACCACATGTCACCACTACACTGGCTGTTGATCATCTACCTCTGTGATTGACACATGTGGATGTGAAGGGCCAGCAGCCGGCTGGTAAAAGGGCAACCGCTGAAAAGTGGAAAGACCCTCAATCGGATCGGAGGAAAAATGTTGGGCAAAAAAATAGATGAACAGATGGAGAAAACTACATAATAGTGAACTACATGGTCTTTATAGGAAACCAGATATAATAAGAACGTTAAGTCTCGCAGACTGCGATGGGCAGGACATGTGACACGTATGGGGGATGATAGAGGTGCATGGAAGCTTCTTGTAGGAAAACCAGAGGGAAAACGCCCAGTTGGTAGACCAAGAATGAGGTAAGAGAATAACATTATCCATGATTTGAGGGAAATATATTATAGGGGATGATTGGAAAACATTAGCTCATGATAGGGATGTATGGAGAGCTTATGTGCGCGCGGCCATGAACCTATGGGTTCGATAGAGCCAGTGAGTTAGTTATGTCGCCACTCCCTGTGTCTTACTGTCATATATGTAGAGCTGAAAAAAGTATCGGTATCAGGATAGTAACTAATTTCTATACACATTCGATACTAGTAAAATTCATGGTGATTTTCCGTTGAGGTATTAGTTCACAGTAATATATGTACGGTTAAAAACTATAAAATAGTTACCTTGTAGGTCCGTCTCCTCAACTTAAGTTCTTTTAAAACTCTGTAGGCCTTTCGGGACGAGTCCCATCATCAGCAGAATGCATTAGGTCCGTTCTTGTTGACCCTTGTTGAAGCACTGACTTGGTTGTGAGAATTTTGTACAGAGGATTGTGTGGATTAGGTGTATATTCATTGAGAATCAGTTGAGGAGACGGACCTACAAGGTAACTATATTATAGTTTTTAACCGTACATTATATTACTGTGTACTCTATACACATTGTTTACAAAATGCATGTCGAGCGTCTCCATTGCCTGCTCGAAGCGGAAAGTGTGTATGTTTGACTGTCCTCAGTAATGTTTACGTGACATGTGGTTGTATCAGAATGCGGAAACAAAAATTGTGCAAAGATGAGTCCATTCCTACACAAGCGGGCTCTATTACTAGAAGTCTGCCCCGAGTAACGCGTATTAACGTGAAGTTTGTAAACATTGCGGTCTAAATACGACGCAGCCTAGCCTATAACGAATACCTTTTCAGCCCTACATATATGACAATTATTAAAGTATTTCTGCACTCCCACTTGGGAAGGAAGTCTATTTTACAGTAACATGTATTCATTCTTTAGACAACGGGAGGCAAGTTTAAATATTTCCCTAAGGAAATAATAAAATAATCAAAGGGAACAAAAAAATATAACGAAACGATATAATATTGAAACACTTCTACTGAAATCAAATGTAAATCCAAACTAATTTCTTCAAAAATACAATTTTTATAATGTACAGTAGAAATTCTTATTTTAAAATTATGTAGAGTGTAGAAGTGGGCACAGTGTAGTTTCCTCTTTAAAGTAGTCTTCACCAGTCTCGAACTTTATTGTTTTCGGGGGCAAAATCATCCCCGATTGGTTATTCTCCTACATTCATTGAAACTTAAAAGAATAACTATTAACAAATATCTAATTTCATTAACCCTTATAAATTGGCAAAACACAAATTTCTTCTGTTACTTATTTGAATGTGGCGGACCGCTGTGAAAACGGATTCTTGTGTAACTGTTATTATTAGGTATATTGTATAATTAGACACACATTTAAGTGGTTTATTTTTGTTCATTTTCTTCTGACTTATTAAAAATATTAAATTAATTAAACCAACTGATGTATCCAAAAGGATACATTACGAATTTAAGGGTTAAGAATTATTTTATATCACACAATGTCTCATTTCAGTACTTTACAGTTTCATAAAATGACCGGAAATATACCATCACAGCACCAAATATTCTATATAGCAACTCAAAATGATTAGTAAAAGATGGAAACATTTTTGTTGCTGATGTAATGAATACATTATTTGACAAAGTTCTGATTGGTTATTTGGAAACGTGTAATAAATATATGAGGTGATCTCAACGGGCATTTTTAGAACGCTAGATTTGCCGTTCTGGGTTGAATAATTCCCCCCCCCAAGATCACTCGATCTTATGCTTTTTTTTTTTGGTGAATGAACAGGCCAGGGAACAGATCTTTCTCGTTCATTCCTACACAACATACTGTACTGAAGTGCTGGTAGGACAGAGTAAAGAAACACAATATAGAGTTAGATGAAGTAGCGCGCACCTTGGTCAATGTTCAGTACTCATGAACGATGTATTCGGGAATATTGTTCCTCAATAAAAAAAAAAAAGGACAGGAGCAGAATCAAAGCAACGGAAATGAAATTTCTCAGAGGATAGCAGGATACACTCTTTTAGGTCGAAAAAAGAATGAAGAAATTTTAAGACAAGTAGAAGTAGAATTAGTAGATGGAAAACTGAAAAGATATAAATTAAACTGGCTAGATCATGTAAAAAGAATAGATAATACAAGAATCACAAAAATGATGCAATATAAACCCAAAGGACATCGTCGACCAGGAAGATATCTTAAAAGACTGCTAGATGGGACCGAAACAGGTCTACAAAGGCCTAACTCGTGACGGAAGATGATGAATAAAAAATATCGTCTCTGGATGGTCTATTGTTCCTAACAGTTTTAGGTTAAGATCTGTAACAATTTGTATAATATAGCTTAGGATGTATATGAATATTTATTGTATGCAGACGATCTGCTAATTATACAGAAGTCAGAGGATGATTTACAAAGAGCCATTTACATGTTGAGACAATTAGGACTCTATTATAATCTCAAAGTCTCAACTTCAAAAACAAAAATTATGGCTTTTCAGGGCAAAGTGCCAGTCAGAGCAAAAATAGTAATCAATAATGAGATAATAGAACAGGTAGCACACTTTAACTATCTTGGTTCAGATATAACATATAGCTACGAATGGGATATACATAATAAATTAAACCAATATCAAATGATGTGTGGCACCATAAGAAGAACCCCCCGAAAGACTCGAAGAGAAACTCAGCTCAGGTTTTATAAAATTATGGCTGTTCCTGTTCTTTTATATGGATCTGAATCTTGGATACTTACAAAAAAAATATATCTCACACATTCAAGCCGCTGAAATGAATTTTTTAAGATCCGTAAAAGGATGTACACGCATGGATAGATTACACAATGAATCAATAAGAAATGAACTGGAGATATTTTCAATAGTAGATAAACTAGAAGAGCACAAATAACAACGGAAAGAACATTTAGACAGAATGGACAATACAAGATTACTCAAAAGATCAACACCTACAAATCACATGGAAAAAGATCTTTGGGACGGCCAAGGAAACGATGGACCTGAGACCGAAACAGGTCGCATTGATCTAATCCTGGAAAGGAAAAAGAAGAAGAAGATGTCTTTACAAACAAATACTCACTCAAGTCCCTTGTCACGCAGCGGGGCCCGGTTCGATCCCCGGTCGGGACAAGTTTCCGGGTGAGGTTTTTCGGTGTTTTTCCTCACCTGTAAGACGGATCACAATTTTGTCTAACAGTGTCATAATATTGTGATTTGCATATTTAAATAAATACTTCAAAATCATCTAATAATGTTATAAAAATTGTTTGAAAAAGTTTAAAATATTAAATAATGTTAGTAAATACAGAAGAAGAGCTATAGATTACAACAATATAACTGAAAAAATCAAGCGCTGGTAGAAGTGCAGTTGAGCCTAAGGCCTCTCCTAGCTCATCATTACCATCGTCATCATCATCAGTAATAACAATAAGCAATAACACACCCACTTAACCCATTCGCTTCAGGTTTAAGTGCTCAGTGCATTTCCCCAGAAATCTGATTTAAGTTACCATAAATTATATTGTCAATTTTCAGTCATTCAAAACAAACAAAATATAACGGTACTTGAGATCACAATAAGGGCGAAAGCCAAAGCACATTCCTCTACTATTTATAAATGTTAACAACAGATTACTCTGCCAAGGGATGTACAAAATATTGCAAAATATATAACAGCAGGGTTAAGCGAGTGTATCTCGTCTTCTGAGTTGAAGGTCATTTAACTGCTGGCAAGTCTATCTCGTCTTTTGAGGCGAATGTGATAGCAACAAAGAAACGAACAACTGTTCCAGCATGCAGCACACTGGGCGGCACAAAGCGAGACAGACATACGCCAGACAAACGAAAATGTTAGTCTGAATAATTTTACTTAGCTTTTTAAATCATGTGTGTATAGACCCAAGTGAAACGAAGCTTAATATTTTATTAAATAGTAGGTGAAACTGAAAAACAGAACGAGGTAACTATCTTGAAATAGTTCACTAAAATGAACTAGTTCAAAAGCGGTACGGTTTCCGACTACAATAACGCACCATGCCCCACATGAATATCGGTAATATTATTCGTACGAGGGTGGATCAAGTATAAACCGGAATTTGTATGTGGAGGATCTGGTAGCGAACTGCAAAGGTTGCGGTTTGGAGGGGAAGTTGGTGGAGGTGTCTGGAGTAGGGATCTTGATGTGTCGCACTCCGAAGAGCGGCCGCTTGCTTCAGTACGCCATGAGCGAGCAAGAGGTACACACGTCTGTTGCATTATTATTAAGTTTTCGGCAAAAGAAGGCACTAAACCTTCTGAAATTTTGAGAAGGCTCCATGCGCAGTTCGGGGAAGCAACCCTTTCGAAGACGCAGGTGTGGAAAATGAGCCCCACCAAAGACGGCACGAACAAGCATCACTGCAGACAACATTCGTGCTGTACGGGACCTTATTGAGGAGGATCGGCGCGTAACAATTTCTGAAATTGCTTCACACGTTCGGAAAGCAGCATATCGCAACAAGCGCCGCCGGAAACCGATCCGAAATGTAATTGTGCTGCATGACAATGCAAGGCCACACACTGCTCGGTTGACACAAGAAAAACTGACGAAAATGCATTGGACACCTCTGGAACATCCTCCTTACAGTCCAGATTTGTCACCCTGTGACTACCAAAGTTTGGGCCACTGAAAGAAGACCTGGGAGGAAGGCGGTTTGGTGACAATGCAGCGGTAGAGAATTCGTTCGCAACTGGATGACTACACGTCATCCCTCATTCTTCAAGGACGGCATCAAAAAGTTGCCAACTCGATGGCAAAAGTGTGTTGGAAATGCAGGAGTCTATGTAGAAAAATGAGGTGGTGGTTTTGTATTTTTTGTTAATTCAGTAAAATTGTAAACAATAATTCCGGTTTATATTTGATTCACCCTCGTATTATCGAAATATTTAGATTTTATTTTGTGTCCTAATTAAAAAATATATATATAATTATAATTGTATAGAAACCGTCCTTCTAAACTGTATTATGCAGGTTAAATTAGATTACTCCGTAACCCAGTGTATTTTCCTGAGAGTTTACCTATTCGGGATTCTATGCAACGTGTATCCAACTAGTTCAGAAAGATGTTTTCTACACGATTACCAAAATATGTTTAATCCTTGTCCCAAAAGGAAAGGAAACTTAAAAAACGGTTCCTGTTATTAGGTTAGTTAGCATTTAAATAAATTATACAATATTCATCTGAAAAAACAGCGGAATTAGACCTCATATTATCGATAAAATAGGACATCAAAATGTGCTGTACAGTCCACCAATTCTCGTTTTATTTCGTTAGGTGAGAAAATGGTTAGTGTACAGCAGATTATTTTACAGTTTATTGGATAATCTGGCGCACCATAAGGAAAAATGAGCTATTCTGTTTGAATCTAATGTAGGTGGACTCCTGGCACAGAATACCCAATACCTTTTTTTTTTCTCTTCTTAAACTAATAGAAATCTTAGTAATGTTATATAATTAATAATAATTATTAATTTAACTTTTACAGGAATTAATCACTATGATGTTTAATTTATGATAAAATCAAATGTTTCCTACCTCTCCTCATATAAATCTTCTAAGTAGATCACGATTTCGAGACCATAACGGTCTCATCTTCAGTACTATCTTGGCGACTGATGTTATGCCAATTGGAAGAAACATGAGGAGAGGAGGAAACATTGTATTTTATCAATAATTATTAATTCTGAATGATTAACACTAACCTATTTCGTAGATTAGACACGAATAGCACTTTCAGATCTTCATTCAATCCGTTTGAAGAAATCATACCACTGTCACCACTGATTTTAACGTAACATTAAACAATATTCTCTATTGTCACGTCATAGTTGAAATTAATAGATAACAAAAATTCTGTAACATTAAACCGAGCACAAACTATTGTACATTCAACTTGCCCACAGTAGATTAATCGATACTATAACATGAACACTGATTCCAACCAGGTAGCCAACAGTTTTCTTAAAAATATAGAATTATAGAATAACTGACGACTTAATTGTAATATTGTCACGGAATATTATAATACAAATCAAATTATTAATTTTACATTATTTATAATGTACCATACTTGCTTCTATTAACTTTTTAAGCTAGGACACGGGAACATTGAATCGCTATTTGAGTTCAACTTCTTGAGTCACTATTTGATTATTAAACAGGTAAAACAAACATTCAAACACAATGTATCTATTACAGTTCTGAAACTTGATTCATTAAATCGTACTGGATAATGGGAATACTGATATTGATAGCTTATTGGTAACGTGCTGCTTTATTGTGTAGTATAAGATCACGGGTTCGTATCTCCTTCAGTAATAGTTTTTAAATTTCGTTGTTTCACTCAACACTGTTAAACGAAATAATATATGATTGCTACAATAACTACAAACTTGGTATTTAAGCAGATTCCTTCACCGAGCTTTTTCTGTAAGGTTTTTCACATTAAGAAAATAGCACTACTCTTATCTCATGGAGCAATTCTTTCTAGTAAACGTATCCTTTTATGTGAGATTAATTTATTAGTTATTTAATTTGAAACAAATAATTAAGTTAAATAGTTTCACTCATAACTTTGTCAAGAAAGTGGATGCCCGATTTATGAAAAATACCATTATTGAACATTAATTATCACACAATTATTTAATAAAGTTGGGGGTTGAACTCAATTATTGGAACAGCGGCTTAGAGCAGATCCCACAAATAAAACTTGTTTTGATACAACCGTGGTCAAAAAAGAGACGCAACTAATATATCACGTGGTGATTTGGAATGCCTGAATGAAGCTACTGGCGTTTATGTAATCACAATCAATAAAATTCCAAATATCAATGAGTCTTTAGTAAGCACATTAATAGATTCACGAATTAAATTTAGTAGCAGCAGTGTGAAGATAATTGTGCCATACAATTTTGTTACTGCTTATACTCTGACTAAGAAGAGAAGAGGGAGATATATTTCCATCTCTGTCACTCAATCTGCGGGCGTCAAGTGGCAACAACATTCCCATAAGAGCAAGACTCTTTTCTAGACATGAAAAACGTCTGGTGAAAGAGCCGGTATACCGGTATTGCATTTATTCAATTACTTTCTTTTTACATGCTCTATATTAGCTTGAACCGGGTATATATCTGTCCACCGCTGTGGTCTCGAGGCAGAGGGCCCGGGTTCGATCCCCGGTCGGGGCAGATTTTTTCTGGGTGAGGTTTTTTTATCGGGGTTTTTTCCTCACCTGTAAGACAAATGTCAGAAAAAACTTTAAGGCCCCAACGGTCCCCCGAAATCATATGGCCATCATCATTAATCCTTATCATTTATAATCATCCTTCACCGGTGTGGAAAGCAACGGGAGCTACCACACCTACAATTCCCTATAAAAGCTGCAAGCATAGCATGAAAATGCTGTGATTGCAGTGAAGGACCTGCCTTCGTGCAGAATTACTATGGATGGATGTATATAATCTATCTATGTAACGGAATCTTTCAACGCGATTTTCACCCACTTTACAATCATTGGATAGACTTGGAAACTTTGTATACTTGTAAAGGACCCGTGACAATACAATAATTTCATATTTTGTTTCTAAATCCTGGCTAGAATCATCAGAAAAAAATGAAAACTGGTATAAAATAGGTTGTGGACTTGTCGACTTTTCAATCAATCGTTGTAAGAGTCTCAGTTGATAGAGCGGTGAACTCTAGTGGTGTATAATTTCGGTAATCCATAGGTCGGTGGTACAAATCCGGCTGGGAGGTTTTTTTTTTTTTGCTCATACTACAATAGTATCAAATTTAAAGATATTTACATTTTATCTTATTCTGTAAAATATTAAAACTAAAAAATAAATAATAGTTTTAAAAAACTAAAATAACATGCTTTATTAGACAACTGAACTAAAAAATGAAAAATAATTTTAATTTTCAACACGCTTGGGATAAAATTAAAGTGGTCAACAAAAAAATCATCTCCAACACATATAGAATAAAACTAGAGTTATCAACAAAAAGAAAATAATTTTACCATCAAAAGCATGGGGTGCTTTTTATAATTTTTACATTTTCTTCTTAGAGACTTTACTTTTACCAATATCTGTTTATTATCAAATATATTAATTGATATAGAGGACCCCACGCTTTTGATGGTAAAATTATTTTCTTTTTGTTGATAACTCTAGTTTTATTCTATATGTGTTGGAGATGATGTTTTGTTGACCACTTTAATTCTATCCCAAGCGTGTTGGAAATTAAAATTATTTTTCATTTTTTAGTTCGGTTGTCTAATAAAGCGTGTTGTTTTAGTTTTTAAAACTATTATTTATTTATTGAATGATTCGATTATTTAACATGGATGCCACATTAATCATAGCCTACTTTTTTAACGTTAAGTAGGAGCAAGTTACAGCACACTAGATTAGTTTACAGTTTATTGAATATCTATACGAAAACATATCTGTCGGTAATATTGAGTGGAAAAAACGACCTAAGGAAGTAGTACTTTGTATATACTTCTAAACTACCCAAAGATGACGTCTCAAATGTTTAAAATTCTGTAACATAACCTTCAGCACATAAAATAGTTAAGGCCTGTAAGTCTACCTAAGCAAAAAAAAAGTCTACCCTAATTATTATGAAAACATGTAAATTTTGTTTCATCAGTGCATAGTGGTGTAGGATGATTTAAGACAATTTTTAATATTACTTTGTCAAATGTCATATTTTGTACACCAATTTCAAACTTTGAGAAATCTCATTATTTTTGTATCATCTCCGGATCAAATGTTATCTTGTCATTTATCATACTTATGTTTTGTTTTAGCCAATTGTTTAAGACATGCATTAACTTCAATATTAATAAAATTCATATCAAATTCCGTTGAGGTAAATAGTTATGAGATAAAAACTTAAAATATGTACCTTTTGACAGGTGCCATCGTCCTCAACTGCATTAAAATATTGTATTTAAAATTATATGGAGGCCTTTCGGAAGTTAACTTCCATCATCAGCAGTATGCGTATCTGCTACTAGTTGCTGTTGGTTAAGACATTGTAGACTTGATGTGTCTATAGTAGTAACTGATTTGTTTTAAATGCAATATTTTTATGCAGTTGAGAACGACAGTACCTGCCAAAAAGGTACATATTTTAAGTTTTTATCTCATGCATTAAATTTACAACGTTATCATAACCTAAATTGTGTAATATTATAGTAAATTGATGACTGGAACATTATATATCGCATTGTACTATTTGAAATATTTTTATGTACTTATGTATGTAGCTAATGCTCTCGAGTTATTCTCCTTTTTGTTTCCCAATACTTGGATGTCACATCTTGATAATTTTGAAGTTTGTTAAATGTTCTATGTCCATTTCCACACCTTGAGAACACAATATACATTCAGGAGATCAATTCTATGAAGATGTTTTCCTAAGCAGTCATGTCCTATAGTAAGCCTATAGCTACGGCAAGTTTCCATGGTAGTTCTGAAATTATAGATGGATTTGCTAATAGTATTTTTATATTTCTATTTCCAACTTTTTCAATTAAAGTGGAATTGTAGTTATCATTAATTTTTTTTATAATAATTATTTTAATTGATTGGAAAAACTGCACTTAAACTAGCGTGAAATATTTTTGAAGTCCTATAGAACAACAGTGCACATGTGCCAGAGTTTATAGAGCCAGCGATAACTCACAATCGAACCACATATCGTTATCATCCTCGATTACTATCCGTCGCTATGAAATTTAAATGACCAATATTTGCAATAAATCCCCAAATCTATGTTTAAAAAATATATTAATAACATTAAAATTACCAAACGTTTATTAAACATGGGTGTACACTTACTTATCACTCCCTAACGCTGATTCAACCAGCGATAATCCAAAACAGCTATAGAAAAATCATAGACTAAGTAACATACTCTGTGGAGAAAATAGCAGTTAGCATCACAATATTGTCTAACAGTGTGATAATATTGTGATTTGCATATTTAAATAAATACTTCAAAATTGTCTAATAATGTTATAAAAATTGTTTGAAAAAGTTTAAAATATTAAATAATGTTATTAATACAGAAGAAGAGCTATAGTTTACAACAATATAACTGAAAAATCAAGCGCTGGTAGAAGTGCAGTTGAGCCTAAGGCTTCTCCTAGCTCATCATTACCATCGTCATCATCATCAGTAATAACAATAAGCAATAACATACCCACTTAACCCATTCGCTTCAGGTTTAAGTGCCCAGTGCATTTCCCCAGAAATCTGATCTAAGTTACTATAAATTAAATTGCCAATTTTCAGACATTCAAAACAAACAAAAGATAACGGTACTTGAGATCACAATAAGGGCGAAAACCAAAACACATTCCTCTACTATTTATAAATGTGGAAAAACTGCACTTAAACTAGCGTGAAATATTTTCCCAAGTCCTATAGAACAACAGTGCGCTTGCGCCAGAGTTTATAGAGCCAGCGATAACCCACAATCGAACCACATATCATTATCATCCTCGATTACTATCCGTCGCTATGAAATTTAAATGAGCAATATTTGCAACAAATCCCCAAATCTATGTTTAAAAAATATATTAATAACATTAAAATTACCAAACGTTTATTAAATATCTCCCTAACACTGATCCAGCCAGCGATAACCCAAAACAGCGATAGAAAAATCATAGACTAAGTAATATACTCTGTGGAGAAAATAGCAGTTAGCATCACAATAGGCCTATTGTCTAACAGTGTCATAATATTGTGATTTGCGTATTTAAATAAATACTTTAAAAAGTCTAATAATGTTATAAAAATTGTTTGAAAAAGTTTAAAATATTAAATAATGTTAGTAAATACAGAAGAAGAGCTATAGTTTACAACAATATAACTGAAAAATGAAGCACCAGTAGAAGTGCAGTTGAGCCATAAATGATAACAAAAGATTACTCTGCTAAGGGATGTACAAAATATTGCAAAATATATAACAGCAGGGTTAAGCGAGAGTATCTCGTTGAAGGTCATTTAACTGCCGGCGAGTCTATCTCGTCTTTTGAGAAATTGAAAAATCAGCAATTGCTGCACATAGTTTGCTAGAACGGGTAAAATAGTGTGTGCAGTTAGATAATATATCTGTGTTGTTGCATTGTACTGTATGGCCTTCAAATAGTGGAAAGTCGGCAGTAGCAGAACACTCTCTACTTGAAGGCCATACAGTACAATACAACAACACAAATACATTATCTAACTGCACACACTATTTTACCCATCTGCAACGAGAAGCCATTGAAATATTCAAACATCAAAATAGTTACAATAGAAAAGAAGAATCATTAAAAGTCAACAAAGCATGGATACCAGTCTTAACAAAAGCCAGATGTAAACCCCTATGAGAACAATCTACTAGAACATCCGACAGCAACCTCATTAGTGCAATGGAAGATCCTAATGCTAACCAACCAGAAGGCCAGATACAATTTCAATAGAAGTAACGAACCGTGCAGAGAACATGTCGCAGATAAATGTATAAATAGGGCAGGTAGTCGACAAAATTGCCAGTCTCAAGACAACCCTTGAGGATGCCAGACGCAGTCTCTGACGAAACGTTGGGGAACTACAAGCCTCAAGACCACGGCCAACAGCCAGGAAATCTTCTACAAGATCATCATAACATTGGAATTGTTTTTCTATTTTTTTGTAGTTTGGAAGAAAATAATGTTTGAAGTCTGTTCCTTCTATCTGAATAGCCCTGTACTACAAGTGAAGTAGAGAGAGGAATATAGCCATCTGCTTAGTGTTTTGTTTATGAAATTCTTTCATATTGTGCTATTTGGCTATTGGTGTGGTGGTTTAAATATGATTCCTGTTTATCATGTATTGTGTGTTTTATTGGAAAAATCTTTCTCGCATTGGAAAGATGAAAATAAAAAGGAAGTTTTAAATTATGGGCATCTTATTGAAACTCTACAAATATATGGTAAACACCACAATCTTAGTTTCAAACGGTCATGGTTTAAGGAATTTCCATGGTTGTGCTCCTCTCAAACTCTACAGAAATTGTTTTGTTGGTCTTGGTTGATTTCTAGCAATAAATTCAACTTTTGGAATATAGAGCACTTCTACTGCAGTTAACAAAGGCATACCCATTCCATGAAGATATTATTGACAGGTTTGCAGCCTTAATCTTTTGTACACCAAGCCCGGCGTGTGCCGGTGAAAGTGTGTGTGCAGCAGTATGCCATGCCCGGCAAGTTCCGGTTTTTCAATCTTATTATTTTTAATATTTTTTCCCGAAGTTTTTACTTCAATAAACTAAAATTATTTTTTGTTTTGTGTTTGTACATCCTTTCTTAGCAATACTTTGCACATCCCTTACAGAATAATGGTACAGGCTGGTTGTAAATGACTTTTCTAAAGGAGAGTGTACCAGAATTCTACAGCACCGGGGCCATGGTGGACCGTGTGTGGAAAAAAGAAAATTTCTAAATGAGACACATCATCACTAGACTAGCAATCCATGGATTCCACCACCTGATATGCAAGAACAAAAAATTTCATGAACCAAATATAGACTGTAAATGTATGCTATGCGAAAAAACATGTGACCGATATCACATTGAGCTATGCACAAAAAAGAACAAAGACAATTTGTGAATATGCAAAAATGTAAATTTAAAATGTATTCTTACTTTAATCCTGGCTATTTGGCTGCAATAAAATTATTAAAAGAGGGTGTACATTCATGTTTCAAGGCTTTTTTTTTTTTTGCTATGAAATATTGCAATTTCAGGATTTTCTCTTTATTTATTTTATTTTTTGTTGAAAAGATACCTGACCAAGGGGTAGGTCATGCTCTGAAACACAGTGATTCATGTCTCGAAGTTGATGAAAATACAATACATGAGTTTATTGTGTCAGTTTTATCAGAAGATGAGAGTGACAGTAACAGTTCATCAAATGGTTATTCATTTGACGAATGTGATAGTAATCCTGTTTCTAAGAGAATATTATTACAATCTAAGCCTGTAAATAGTAAAGCAAGTGATGTAGACCTAAATGAACAGAGTTTGAGTGACAATGGTGGGCATGTCGCGCCTGATGAAACACGTGGCATAAAACAGCTGTTGTCTGGAATTGATTCAAACCTAGGACCATAAAAAAATGTTCAACAATATTTAATATATGTGTTTAGTGATAATGCCATAAAAATTATTTAATAGGATAAATGTTTTAGCGATAGTGATAACAAATTTCAATAAAGACACCGTGCTGAATTCGAACCTGGGATCTTTACAAGTGGAAGCAACACCGCCTGACCTTCAAATAAAATGTATAATAGTGAGTTTAAATTCAATTTAGCATGGCATGTAGACAGTTAATTATACTTTATATAGTTTATATTATATAGTAAGGCGTAGTACTTTAAATTTAAAAAACCTGGCACCCCACAGCCGAGCTGGCAAAAGGGAAACTCGGCGGTCAAAAGGTTAAAGTACTAAAGAATCAATTTGATATACAAAAAACAGATGAGTTTAATAATAATAGTAATAAGGTAAATAAATCTTCTTACTAGCTCTTCACAACTGCAAGTCACCACTAACTTAGTAGAAGAAACCCTATTGTAAAGTGAATACAGTAGAAGTTCATTGCTAAGGGTAGAAGGGGATTTTAAATAGAGAAAAAAATTTTCTCTCCTCCTGGATTGCCAAATAACACAATGGTTAGTACACCAGCACATAAAGCCAGAGATCTTAGAGTTCAAATCCCGGTTTAAACAAACATTGTTCTTTGAAATTCATTGGAGAACATATTTGGCAACTCATCTCATAAATTTTGTGTTTTTCATGAAACCGTAGTTTCAAACGCAATCATGTCCATATTCAGCCATAACTCCGACTGATAAAATTCTTCGGCCATCGACTCTTCTATTGTCACCAACTTCAGTACTGTCATCTATGGTTGAATTTATAAACTTCAAAATCAAATTTAACCAAGATGGCAGCTAACGAACAAATTTTGATTCAAAGTTTATAAATTCAACCATAGATGGCAGCTCTGAAGTAGGTGGCAGTAGACGAATTGATGGCTGAAGAATTTCATCAGTCGGAGTTGTGGCTGAAGATGGATGTGATTACATTTTAAACCGCAGTTTCATGAAAAACACAAAATTTATGAAGTGAGTTGTAAAAAATATTCTCCAATGAATTTCAAATAATTATACCTCATAATATTTACTTCCCAACATTAATTTAATATAGACATTTTTCTATCTATTTGTTTTAAAAGATTAAATCAGTCATAGAATTTAAATATTTGAGAGCAATAGTGCAAAAGTCTCATTGGGTCGGTGTGTTGACCGCATGCCATTCATGACATCTACAAGCAAATAAGGTAACTAAAAATTACAAAGGAGAGGCTATGGCGCAACAATGGGCTATGCCATTATAGGTAGATAATAGTGCAGAAAGAATAGTACATGAAAAAGTTAAAATCAAAGAACAATAAAAAAATAAGTAATTACCATGCTACATTTAGTTTTGTGGAATAGACAGATCATTCAAAACAAAAAATTTAATATACAAGTAAACAATACTAACGTATTTGAACATAAAAATATTATGCTCAGACCGGGGCTTGAACCCAGGACCTTTATTAGCAACATCACCTTATCCATCATTGGCATTAACATATTTTTTATGCCTTTTAAACCCTTGTAGACCAAGTGCTCTACCGACTGAGCTACCAGAGAAGTATTGATCTAAATGCAAATTTTCCTCTATATACATCGTAGTTCCCGTGCACCAAATGCTATGAAACCTTTGCCTCTATCTTTGCAAATGGTGGCTTCTTTATTAAGAAGGCATATATATGGGAATTATACATTACATTATAAAGCCAGTATGGCTTCTTTTGATGATTTTATTATTCATTTCATACATCTCAATGATGGATAAACTATATTTGAAGAGAAAAATATTACGTTCAGACTGGGGCTTGAACCCGGGACCTTCGGTTTCTAGATCAAGTGCTCTACCGACTGAGCTACCGGAGCAAGTACTGATCTAAACACAAATTTTCCTCTATATACGTTGTAATACTAATGTACCTTTACATGGCTACTAAATTGGAAGTTTAGCAAATATTATTAGCCATCTAAATGGATTTCTGGAGAAGAGCAGCCAATATTCAAAATAATGCAAATAAGAAATTATTAGCACATGATGATAATTGAGAGTTAATTAGAATAATTTACAGGAAATTGTGAAAATCCAATTCAGATGATATAAACAAGCAAGAAGATGAGAAAAAAAAAGAAATAATTGACTAAGACCCAGTGTGAAGATTTAAGAAAGCAAGAATCAAGGTGAGATAGAAAGATATAAGATGGTGTACACCAAGTTAACTTTGCACGGGCAGAGGGCAAGAGTTTTAGCGCTAGTGTCGCCGATCTACTGAATCTATGGAAGGGATGTAGGAGAAGACTATACATCTGATCACGTAGTGAAATTTTTCAACTTCAAATGTGGGGGGAAATCTCTAAACACATGTGAAAGATCTTAACATGTTGTCATATTAGTCATTTAAGCACGGAACGCTCAAGCGGTTGGATCATTCAAAATCACAGTATTTGTCGTTTCTCCATTACCAGCCTCATAATAAATCACAAGTGGCAACATGCAATGAGAAGGGCAAGGAAGGGACATCTCATTCCTAGATGTAACCCCAAAAGTAATAAGGTTATCAAGTTAATCATTCTGTCACTGACCGCACAGAACAACGGATCATTAAAATACATAGTATTTGTCAGCTCTCTACCTGCCAATCCAACAACATAATACAAAGGGCAAGAAGTGGCAACGTAGTAAGGAAGAGAAAGAGAAAGACAGTTTGTTAGTTAACATATTTTCTTTAATAGTGAGTGGAGAACATATTTTAATCGACTCACCTCATACATTTTCAAACTTCTTTCATACCGATGGTCTCAGACAAAACCATCGGTATCAAAGAAGTTTGAAAATGTATGAGGTGAGTCGATTAAAATATGTTCTCCACTCACTATTAATGATACAACCTCATAATGTTTACTTCCTAATATTATTTTAAATATAACATATTTTCTGCCTGCACATAACACTTATAAGAGTAATACATGAAAGGGAAACATTTGGAAGAGAAAGACTGGATCAGTCACAAGAGTTTGAGGAGAAATATAAGAGATTTGGCTGAGGAAATCCTTGTAAAATGGAAACATTCTTGCAATAAAAAAATCTAAGATTGCATTAAAAATCCTGTAATAAAAATGAACTATGGTTTTTAGGAGAACTGTAGGATATTGAAGAGTGAATTTTTCAGACGTAATTGGTGTTGATAATGATGGTTTTATTTCTTCCTCCACACGGCATTTACAATTGGTGACTTTACATGGATATATTCTGATTTTATACACTTAATTGATATCAGTAGTTGATTAAGCATTGAGTGGGGGTACGTACAGAAAACGCTAAATCAAGAAATATATACACACACATATAATAATATTTTTTTAAGATCCTGCATTTCTGTTTCCCATTTTTTTAACAGTTAAACAACAAGAAGGAAAAAGTGAATTACAGATCTGAAATCTAATTACATTTTATTTTTATATTAATTACAACAAATTTCTCACTAATGTATTTTTTCTTATCGTTATTGATCACAACAGCAAATCACAATTTGTAGGATCGTCATGGTTTAAGACCAAAACAACTACATTTAAGCTAAGACTGGACTTACTTCAACACTGATTTCATTACTTAATTACAATCATCTAAAAGAAAAAGATTCTTTTCCTTGAATGTTGCTCTTTTTTATGTTAAGTATATATTAAGTGAAGATCTCTTGCTTCCAGAAATTAACTTCCGTAAACTGAGGCTCAACTATGCAATCATTGATACATTAGGTTGATGTAGTGTTAATAATAATACTCCTCTCGCTCATTAGCCAATTGCGAAGAAGTGTTAGCATTTCCTGAGGTGGTGAAGATGAATCACCTAGACCTGAGATTAATTTGTTCTTAAAATCTTAATTTCAATCAGCATTTCTTACTGGAGAGCAGTTTTTGATTCATTTGATGACATTTATTATATTTTAAACTCACTCACAGCTTTGAAAAAACTGTAGATTGACGATAAAACAATGTACCAACGATTAAGTAAAACCACAGTTTGGAAATCAAGATGAATATTTTAAAACTTAAAATTAAATTCTCAATTTGTTTTTTCTTCTTTTACTCCCATACATTTTGCTGCTGAGGATTTGAAGCCAGTTTAAAATTTTTATTCTGCTGGTGATGCTGGATAGGATACTCTTTCTGTCATCGGATTGAAGCTATTGAACCAGGTCTATTGTTTAATAGTTGTGATCTTTGATAAACAGTCCCTTGTCGGCAGCAGAGCCTATAACGCTGCCTGCCTCGTAAAGGCCCTTGGCAGCTAATCCATTGGCCTGCAATGAAAATTCAACTTTACAACTTGTTAAAGAAAGAAAACATGAGTTTCAAATTTCATAACATATTAATCCATCCACCCATCCATAGTAATTCTGCCAAAGGGCAGGTCTTTCACTGCAATCATAGTATTTTCATGCTATGCTTTGCAGCTTTACTAGGGAATTGTAGGTGTGGTAGCTTCCCATTGCTTTCCACACCAGTGAAGGATGATAATGATAATAATAAGGATTATGATGATGATGACCATATCATTTCGGGGACCGTTTGGGCCTTAAAGTTTTCCTGACATTTGTCTTACAGGTGAGGAAAAACCCCGATAAAAACCTCACCCAGAAAAACTGCCCCGACTGGAGATCGAACCCGGGCCTGCTGCGTGACAAGGCAGCATGCTACCTCGAGACCACAGCGGTGGACAACAAATTAATATATCCTCTAAAAATGATACATCTTACATTTCATTACAACATTGTTTCTAAAATCTTTAACACTCAAGTGGATGAGAAAATATGTAAATGGGTAATTAAAATAAGTAATACTGTATATTTATTGCTTTGAAAATTAAGCTTCAAACATGGTAAACTATCTGACATGAAATTTACTCCATCTTTTGAAAATATTGAGTAAATTTATGTTGAGTTGTTTTTGACTCACCTCATACTTCTTTAACTCCCTTGCAGACCCGGGTTTCATCACTGCATTTGTGACATTCTTAATGCTGTATCATGTTCACAACTGACGTCTAATGGCCTCCTCTCCTGCAGATTGACCCCCGTGCCATCTGATGGCTGACTGACGAACTTCCAAACTTCCGACGAACTTATCAAATTAATTGTAAAGATTGTGAAAAGGATATACATAGGAAAAACAAAAAAGGAATTTAAATACAAGATTAAAGGAACACCTTAGAAATTTTAAAATGGAGAAACATGCCTGGTCAGAAAAAACACAGAATAGAAACCAAAACAAAATTACTTAAACAATTGGAAAAACCAAACGAACTCACAATTTGGGAAAAAATTTGCATATGGAAGAATAAAAACATAACTATGAATTTTGAAATGCCCGGTGAAAAGGAGAGGGATTTGATTTGGAAGTTCGTCGGTCAGCCATCAGATGGTGCGGAGGTCAATCTGCAGGAGAGGAGGTCGTTACATGTCAGTTGTGAACATGATACAGCATTAAGAATGTCACAAATGCAGTGAAGAAACTCGAGTCTGCGAGGGAGTTAAGAAGTATGAGGTGAGTCAAAAACAACTCAACATAAATTAAAATAAACCTCATAGTGTTATTTTTTCTACCTACATAACTTAATATTGAGTAAATCTTTATATTGAAAGTAAAAAAATAAAAAATCTGTTCATGAAAACTGCAATAATTGAAGGAATACATCATGGTGATAACATATTTTTTACGCTGGGATTTGTATATTCTGAGAAAACAAGTACTTTTTAAGCAATATTATAATATTAGGAATATATGATATTTTGGATCCCTTTAAATACTTCTTTTTTACAGGTGGCAAGACATCTGACTTTGCACTATACCATGTCTGCTCTTAAAGTGATCCTCGTCAAAATAAAACCATGTAACCTGCTCGCTTTTCATTGGTTATGGACACTGACATACATTGTTAAAACTTTAAAACTCCAAGCATGACAGGCCTAGAAGGTCTTTGATCTTCCAGCTGGCTGCTGGCTTCACGTCCACATGTATTAATCACAGAGGTAGATGATCATAAGCTAGTGTAAGGGTGACATGTGGTCAGCATGTCGGTCCCCCAGCCGTTATAGCTGGTCATCTCAACCTGAAGCCGCTACTGTAGCTACCAAAATGCCTCACGATGCTGGGTGGGCACTGATCCCATACTGGCCGAAATTCCATGAGAATATTTCTTCCCCATGAGGGACTCGATCCAGCATAAATCCTGTAGCTCTGCGCCAAGGCATCTCGCCTTAACCACTTGGCTATGGCGTGGGACACTGACACACATTGTAGAAGCAATAAGTATGCGAAAAAGTAGTTCCCTTTATTAAATTAAAAAATATGTCATCTGAATATACTTGTTATTCTTCGTGAATGAAAACAATGGTATTAAAAACATACAAAATATTCTAAATTATACCTAATCAGTAATTACAACTTAAAATAGTTTATTACATATGGGTGATGCATTTGAGTCATGCTCAGTCGATTCTCATGAAACAAAATGGTTGAAAGTATTGAGCCTTCTGTTGCAGTGTCGTCATCTCCCTGTCAAAAGTGACAGTAATTGTGGTGCAAATGGTGGAAGGATACAATTGGCGTTTGTTGATGTTAGGATCGCTCTAAGAGCAGATAAGGTATAGATAGCCAAGACTTAATCCCAGGCAGCAGAAGAGTAAAGTCCAGACTGTCCTTGGATCTAATTTAACCTCACTTACTCTTGCAAATCTCGTGGATGTAAAGTCAGCCAGTACAGTTAACAACCTTACCTTCTCATCATATATTGGCTGAAAATACACTCTTACATTAACATCTCCCATCATACTTGACAGTTTGTTAATAGAGTGTACTTATTAATTAATGAGAATAAAAAATAAAGCTTTATACTCTTTTGAAATCCTTATGCTCTTTTTTCTACATGTTGGAATTTATCTTCTCTTGAAAAATAGATAAAAAGAAAATAAACTTAAACTTCTAAAAGCCAATTTGTTTTTCTACAGCATACAAGACTTATAAAAATAAAATAAAATAAAATGAAAGGGCAGAAATAAATAAATCATCTGCTAAACAAATCAAGAAAATCAGAGTTTATAAATTTCAAGATCTTAAATAGAATACAGAATTCTAGTAAGTGGATTATATAAATTTCATGTACATGCAAATTAGTAAAAAATATATTTACAAAGGTTAAGATAGTATGCTCAGAAAAAAAATTATATATAAGAGTATTACTTCAATGAATACTTTGTACTCAGTCACATTGGTCCATAGAGCTTCTTAAAAATGATAGATAGGTCAACTTTACAAACTACCAGTAAGTCATTACTTACGTAATGATTCATTCCAATTCATTCAAGACATTGCTAAGCTATCAAAATAGTGAAAAAACAGTAGGAGATGTGTCATTAGTAATATAACTTAAAATAAGTTTACTTTACAATAAGCAACTTGTACTATTGCTACATTATAAGATATATATTTATTTATTTTTATTAAAATGTGTAAGCTTTCATTTTTTTCTCATTGCATGACATCTAATGGATTATTCTTCTTCTTCTTCTTCGTCAGGCTCTATGACTTCCAATGGAATGTCTTGGCCTTCTCAACCAGTTTATGCCACTTCTTCCTATCTTGTGCAGTAGATTTCAAATCAAAAATCCCCATCTCTCTCAAATCCTCAATTACGTCATCCTCCCATCGATCCTTGGGTCTTCCCTTGGTCTTGTTCCCTGTGGCTTCCAATTCAAAATATCATTCGGCAATCTTCCCTTTGGCATTCTTAGTGTATGTCCAAACCATTGTAATCTTTTGGATTTGATGAAACTAACTATATTTTCTTTATTATTCTTGAGGTATAATTCGTCATTCCTTCTCAACCTCCAATTTCCATTTTCCTTTACTGGACCTAGCACTCTTCTAAATATTTTCCTCTCAAACGTTAATAGTCTTAATTTATCTGCTTCTTTCAGTACCCAGGTTTCAGCTCCATAACATATGATTGGTCTTATTATTGCTGTATATAATTTGAATTTAACATTTTTTGATATTAATTTGCTTTTGAATATATCGAAATTAGCAAAATATGCTTTATTCCCTTGCGATATTCTTGTTTTGATTTCTTCTTCAACAGTATTATATTATCGTTTAGTATTGTGCCTAGGTACTTAAAGGAGTTAATTTGATCAATACAGTCACTATTTATAGTTAGTTCAGTCAAATTTGTTTTATTTCTCATACATCTTAAATATTTTGTTTTATTTAGATTAATGGATTATTAGTTTTCATAATTATACAAACTTTGCAAATCATGTAAGTAGCAGGTTAATTATAATGATTTTTTTTATATATCAAATTTGGGAATTTTTAACATTATGAGGTTCAATTCATAAGAATTAAATGAATCGTGATTTCTTCTTACCTCATACTTCTATGTTTTTTAAACACAGCACTGCATTATCAGCGACCCATTGTCACCATCTCAGCTGTTTCCACGACTGTCAATTTTTTCTTTTGCCGGTAATTATCCAAACTGGCATCTGGTGTTCTTTTGAAGGAATTATTTTCTAAACTGCCATCTGGTGTTCTTTTGAATTAATCATTTTCTAAACTGCAGTTCCATGGCCACTTAGCCCAAAATCACTCAACATTATGATTACCGGCCATGAAAACCTTATTCAACTATTAAACTTCATATAAATTTTTATTTTCAAAAGTGTTTTTATCACTTATAGCATCCACGGCTGGACATGAAATAAACTTTAAATTAAAAAAAGTTTTATGGTCTGAAACAAAGAAAACTGAGGTATAAAGAAGCTCTATGGAAAAGATGCTGTATAGTACTGATAATATGATTAAGGAAAACTACAAACCGTGAAGGAAGTGAGTGTGATCATCTAGTAAGAGTGGTCTTTGACATAGTTGGTTTTAACAGAAGCCACGCTCTTGATGGATCCAGCAACATATTTGGCTTGACAAGCCAGGCCATTTGCCTGCAATTATATACAGCAACATGCATGCATTTCAAACAAGCAGTCAGTATTACATGCTTCGAGGAAAGCTTGCAAACTACAAGTGTTTTGTTCATTTTGATTATTCAAAATAGTTCATACATTTTGTTATGAATACATAGAGTATTTTACATAGATTATTTTAATTATTCAAATAAAACAGTTGTTGAAATAAAGCATTTGGACATATTATATTTTAGGACAGAGTTTTGATTATGGCAGGACAAAGATTGCAAGGCTAACTGTAAAATATCTGCATTTAGACTAATGGAATGTGTAGTACAGTTACTTGGAGATGTAGATCAAAAGCTCAGTATTTAACCCTGGCAAAATAGGGGACTCGTGTTTGTCTGTGGAAGCAGTAGCTGATGGGTAAGTCTACATACCATTTTTCTTAATAAATTTTCTAGGACAATTAGAAAAAGAATTCAAGTATTTCAAATAGTTTAATACTACATTTCTAAGAGTGTAGGGTTATTAGATAATTATTAAAATGTAAATTAGGGTAGATTTATAAAACCCCCATCTCCCTCTCTCAAACTTAAAGAAAGTTCAAATGTAGGTTTTCTTAATATAAGCTTAGATTAGTTATTTAGGGTTAGAATACTTGGGGTTATTGTATTCATTATTCTCTAGAAATAAAATAGATAAAATTAACAATCCTTTTATTTATGCTCGAAAACACGTATGCCTTTATAACTAATACATCCACAAACTAACGCTCGGCTAGAACCTCATGCTACCAAAATAAGTCCCGAAGGTCCTTTAAGCCTTAGAAAACCAACAGTTCGTAATACATTTAAATAGCATAACTAATAATAAGTAAAGACTAGAAATGACATCTAATAAATATTTTGTTCATACAGAAAAGCTGTATAGCTTATCCTCCCATCTATCATTAACGCCCTTTAGGTGCCATGAGATGATTATATCAGCTCTGATGCTTTTGTCTATTACCTGCCAGATAATATACTTAAATGCTTGCAAAGTCAATCACATCGGCGGATGCGATTAAAACTCTGACACAAGAGATTTTATGAATGGCATGCAGAGGATTAAGGACTTTCTAATGGTCTTTTCCTCAAGATTTTCTTAATAAAAATTTTTTAAATAGTTCTACTGCCACCCATTATAGCAAGTTAGTCAAATTCTAACCTAGAAAAATCTCTTATTTTTTATTTTATTGTTATTATAAATTATTTATCAACTAAAGTCAAATTGTATCTAAAATCTTTGTTTGTATGTCAGCAGACTGTGTATTTTTTCATTTGCTTTTTTTTTTTTTTAGATATTCACTAATTTAATTTTAATGATTTCATGAAATTATGATTATTATGAACCAGCTGCTGATAATGAAAATGAAGTTTCAACCTAGAATTAATTTTGGCAACTTTCCCAAGCTATCTTGTCCCTTGTAGGTAAACATATTTAAATGCTTTTGTGTACCCAGATAATCCTATGTCTCTACCAACTGAAAAATTGAGAGTTCTTTGTATATTATATTATTTTTGGTCTGGACATCTTACCTCAATATTAATGTTGATTTGTTCTTGGACATGTTTTCAAAACCTCAAAACCTCAAAATATAACTTCCTAAAAATTAAATATTCTTTGTATATCTATTTTATTAATGTGACCATCAAAAACAAACTATTCAAATAGTACTTCAATTCTGAATAATCAAAATCACATCACACCAATAAATAACAAAACCTGTGCAAAAAATAAAAAAGTATGAAACATAAGCAAATAAATGCATTTTTTTGACTATGCAATATCAGAAAATTTTCATAAATGCTATAAAGAATTAGCATTTATAATAAATGTAATTCTTTCTATTTATATAGGCTAATATCTGAATATTAATATTTCAATAATGAAATTATTCTGTCTCAATAATTTCCTTAAAACAATTTTTGAAAGCAAAATGGTGGGGAAAAAATAAAAGGAAGACCAATGAAAACTATTTTTGAAGATTGTACAGAAATTAAAGGAAGCCAAAATTATCAAGAAATAAAATGGATAGCCAAAAGATAAGGAGAATGGTTTCACAAAAAACAATAAGTCATTGACTTTAGAAGGTGATGTTTATGAATCAAACTTTAAAAAAATGAATAAATATGGAGTATTATATAATATATTTTGATATGCTTACATATAAAAATTGTAATATAAAATTATGCATCTTATAGGTCTGTCTCCTTAACATTTAAGGAATACTAATCAAAAGTAGGCCTTTTGGGACTGTCCCATCATCATAGAAACGAATAGGTCTATTGACATTGACCCTCGATAAAATACTGGCACATTTTTTATGATTTTAAAGAGAGAATTGTGTATACTGGATGTGTTCTTATTTAGAACCAAGATGTTATTGATTTCCCTTAAAATTTCAATTTCTTTCATTATTATGTTGTTAGATTTCTAAATTAACATTTTCCAGAATTGGACATAGTTTTATTTTAGAAAGAAAATTAATGCTCGGAACGGGATTCGGAGCCCAGATCTCTAACTCTTTCTTAAATAAAACTTATTTCAATATTTTTTTATTATTCATTTCATATATATCAATGATGGATAAATCTATTTGAAGAGAAAAATTATATGCTCAGACTGGGACTTGAACCCAGAACATTTGACTTTCTGAATCAATGCTCTATCGACCGAGCTATCTGAGTGAGTTCCAATCTAAATGTTCTCTTATATATGCTGTTAATTCCCATGCATCAAATGCTAAGAAATCTTGCTTCCATCTTGCAATTGGCAGCTTGTTTATTAAGAAGACATTTATTGGGAATTTTACATTACATTAAAAAGCCAGTACGGCTTCTTTCGATGTTTTTATTATTCATTTCATACATCTGAATGATGGATAATTCATATTTGAAGAGAAAAATTATACGCTCAGACTCGGGCTTGAACCCAGGACCTTTGGCTTTCTAGGCCAATACTCTTTTCTCTTGCCTGAATGGGATTTGAACCCAATGTCCCTGATTTTGTACACCAGTGCTCTGACCACTGAGCTACCAGGCTCCTGATTCAAACAAATATTAATTCTCTCCTTTAATATGAATTCCCATGTGACAAGGCTATGAACTTTTTGTTCTACACATTGTCTGTGGCTTCTTTAACAAGGAGACTTTATTGGGAATTAACACCATATTTATAGCCCATGAGGCTTATTTTTGATTTTAGATGTTAAATTTATCACTTCTCAACGAAAGATTAGGTCTCATTATTATCACAATTCAAATCTGGGCATCAAAGGACTGATATATTTTGTTCAGCGGCCTCCTATTTCAGACTTGGCACTCTTTTATGCTTTGTAAATGATTGTGGAACAACAATCATTTAACTTTCTTCAAAAGAAAACCATGCCCATTACTTTTATGCTATTAAAAATGTATTGATCTGAACCTCGGATTCAGAGGCGAGTGTGGCAACTCTGACAAATATGACTTAAACTCTAACATTTTTATAATTTTGTAATTTCTGTATTTTTTAATTTTCAATATAATTGTAAATATTAAATTGCTGGAATATGTTTTAAAAAGTGAAATGACCCCAGATGAACTAAAACAAATCACATTGGAAACCATTCACAGTCTATATCCTGAACCACAATTGGTACATATCTATACAGATGGATCCAGAATGGAAATAGAAGACAGAGCTGGAGCTGGAATTTACTCAAAACTGTTCAGCTTCTATGTTGCAGTAGGGAAAAATTACACACACTTCAATGGAGAAATTCAGGCAATAGAGTTAGCACTAACACAACTCCTCTACAGAATAAATACATTTCGAGAGAGCAGTTGTACTAAGTGATTCAACATCAGCTATACAAGCTATAACAACATATAACTCTCCAGTCTCCAGAAAAGTGTTGGAAATAAAAAAGATCATAAGATAGATATTGACCAAACAAAATAAAATTATCCAGCTCCAATGGATCCCCTCTCATTGTGGGGTAAATGGAAATGAAATGGCGGATCTTTTAGCAAAAAAGGGCACCAAAATTTTACAGAAAACAAATCAATCCCTGCCCTACCATTCTGCAAAAATTATAGTTAAAAGAAACTTCCAGAAAGAACTGATGGAGCACTTCAAATCACAAAGTAATGAGAAACCATGGGCAGCTATCTCGCAGAATAAAAACTTAATACCTGAACAACCAAGACATGAAGCAGTAGCAACATTCAGACTGTTAACAAGCCATGACTACCTGACAGCACACCTCCATAAAATTGGAATCTTCAACTCTCCAAATTGTATCCTGTGCCAAGACAATAACACTACCATGAACAAAGATCATCTTGCTAGCTGTGACGCTCTGAAGATGTCACTTACAAGAACTCTGGCAGGACTCTATTGGGAAGCAAGAAAGCAAATGGAACACATCCAAGCTAATGGGCATTAGACTACTACTACTGCTACTACTACTACTAAATACATAAGCAAGTGGGCAGAGGGGATAATGAAAAAAAACTGCAAGTTATAGTAACTATAAAAATATGTAGAAAATAAAATAAGCTATGAAAATATTACATTTTCTGCTCTTGCATAGTCAACATTCTACAAATAGTAAGATGGGAAAAAAGTGAAAGAAATAAACCAAATTAATTATTGATTGATTAAAGTAAAATTAAGAAAAAGCATTCAATGCACTGAAGTGAGTATATAATTATCTAGAATGCAGAAATAATTAATACAAAATTTTTACAGGCTGAATTTAAAATATTTAAGTCTAAAAATGCAAGTAACTAAAAAACTCAAATGCAAGCAAGTAAAAATATTGGTGTGTCTGTTCATCTTACCTCATACATTGTTGTATTCTTTTGGACATGTTACAATATTAATTAATAAACTGAAGGGCTCGGCTGTAAATCATTGTAACTGACAAATTCTTGAAAATAGAGTTGTAGCATATAAGCTGTGATATGTGATCTCTTGAAGCATTTGGTGCACATAGTTTTTACATCTGTCAATAGATGGCAGAGGTATTGTCACGATAAATAAAACTACGTGCACCAAATGCACCGCAAGAGGTCACATATCACAGTTTATATGCTACAACTCAATTTTCAAGAAGTTGTCAGTTTCCTTGTTTTACAGCCGAGCCCTTCAATTGAGTTAGATTTAACAACTCACCTCATAATTGTAGATTTTTTTAAGACTAGTTTCGATACATCTTTGTATCATTATCAGTGTCATCTAACTGTTGAATTGGTGGTTGGCGATTCTGTAGGTTGCTTCCTGCTCTCTCTGTTGGCTGACTGATGAACTTCCAAATTAAATATTTTTCCCCAGAAATTTCAAAATTCATTTTTTTTCCTTTTATTTTTGTGGATGTGAATTTTCTCCCGAACAGTGAGTTCCACATAGATTTGTCTAACTATTTTAATAATTTGGTCTTTGTTTTGATTCTTTGTTTTTCTGATCATGCATGTGCAGCTATTGCAGATTTATCTATTTCCCCATTTTTAACATTTCTAAAGTATTCTTTCAATCTTATATTTAAGTTCCTTTTTTGTTTTTCCTATGTATATATTTTTTCACAATCTTTGCAATCAATTTGACAAATCCCTCATTTATTGCCTTCGTTAATCTTTTCATTTTGATTGATTTTAATTAATCTATTCAAGCTATAATAATTTTTGGATATTTTCTTTTGCAGACCTTAGTATTATATTACAAAATTTGGTTATTGTTCTTGTTTATTGGGAAACTTGTAAACTGTAGTTCTGTATCTGCTGTAAATCTTTCCCAATTTGGGTATTACTAGATTTTCTTGCTTTATTTTGAATTTTTATTGAGGTAATTATTACACTGTGGCCACTGCCTAGGTCATCTATTAATATTCTTGAGGAATCTGAGTAGATATCTGATAATACTATTGTAGGATCTGGATTTGTTGATCCATTCTAATGAAGAAATTTAGTTGGGTCGTTTTGTTTATATAGAGGTTCTGTGGTTATTTCTTCTTCTTATTCTTCCTTCCAAGTATTAGGCCAAGGCCTGTTACGATCCTATAGAAAATTTTCTTTCCAGCGTTTCATAGGACGGCCCAGTGATCTTCGTCCTCTTGGTATATAATTATAAACAGCTTTGGGGATCCGATTTGAACTCATTCTTTCAAGATGGTGTTTCCAATTTAGTTGGTACTGTTTAATATATTCCAAAATTGGCGTAGTCTCTTCAATTCTTTTAAGATATCGGTGTTCCTTTTCCGATCCCATCTGGTGTAACCCGCTGTTCTGCGCATGAATCTATTTCACAAGCCGTTATTCTGCTTTCATGTTGTTTTTTTAGTGCCCATGCTTCACTACCATAGGTCAACACTGGTCTAGCCAAAGTGTTATATAAACATAATCTGGTGTTTTTTTGTACAAGGGATGGTTTCATAACTTGATTAATAATTCCTAAACTTTTTTTATAACTAGTAACTTTTTCAGGGATATCCTTTTCATCCCAGATAGAGAGATAATATCCAAGATATTTAAATTGATTAGATCTCTCTAAAATTTTATTCTGGAGACAGATTTTACTTTGTATGGGGTCCTTCCCATGAAATGCCATAATTTAGTTTTGTTAATTGATATTTCCATATTAAATTTGGCACCTATTTTTTGTAAATTATAAATTGATCATTGCAAATCATTTTTGGAAAGTGCCAGAAGAGCTAAATCGTCTCCAAAAAGAATAGCATCGAGTTTGAGGTTCCTATTGATGGGTATATATCCTCGTTGTGTTTTCCTCCATTCATTTATTAATTTATTCATGTTTATAATGAAAAGCACCGGTGAAAGTCCACATCCCTGTCTTACTCCAGTGTTGATCTTTTCCCAAGAAGATAATTTGCCATCTTGTTTAACAGAGATTTCATTATCTTTATAGATGTTGAAGATATTAGTAATATATTGTTGTGGAACGTTATCATCAGCTAAAATTTGTAGTAATATATTTCTGTCTCTGTGGTTATTTAAATGAATTAAATGTAGCACTATTTTCCCTGTTGTGTTCATATTTGTATAACCCCAGTATAAAGAGTGAGCACTAAAGTCTCAGACTATAGTCATTTTTGCTTTTATGTCTAGGCCATTCAGATCTGGATTACTTTTGGTTGCATTTTACAAACTGTACAGTTGGATGTGGTTCTTATTTTTCCAGATGTTGAGTTTTATTATTTCTGACTTATCCTCCTCAGACATTTCTTTCACTATATTGAATTTGTATTTGATGGATTTATGTATTACTGTTAAGATACCACTTGCTACTTGACATTTCGGTAATATATTGATCATATAATCATTAAATTAAAAATATTAAGGGTAAGATTTAAATTAAAATTATTTATATCTCACCTCATATCCATAGCTTCTAATTACACTGGTCAACATGATTTTTGTCTCATGAGTACCAACAGTTGTACTTAATGCAGTTTTTTATCGTGTTTTCAAATATGTATTCGGAATTTCTCCATCACCCACAGTTTTTTTTATTTCAATTTCAATTAATCGATTTAAATAATAATTTTTTTAATAAACGTTTTTTTGTCCATTTGTCCATTGTAAAATAAAACTAAATGAGCTAACTCAGGAGATTTCAGCTATGGAAAAGAGATATCAAGGCAAATGGAATCCTAATATTCTGGCCGATTATGTTGGACCATCAAGAGGGATGCTCCACAGGCGAAATATAGCAGAAAATTGTCATTTCTTACTTTCTAGGTGAGTCCGAATGTTCGAATATTGTGTAGTTACGAATGTAAAAAATATTAAAGTGTTTGAAATTATAAATTCCTGTCTCTCGGAAACCTTGCGTGATGGAGAAAAACCGATATCATATTTGAATTCAGGAGAAAAAAACACTATCAGAATCACATATTTTTCTTTCTGAGACAAAAAGAAAGTTTATTTTTTGTTGCTCAGTGTTATTAGAAGACTGGATATGAAGTGAGGTATAAAGAATCTTAATTTAAATCTTAAATTAAATAAAAATATATACCTTCTTTGGTTAGTGCCGTCATCCTCAACTTGTAAAAATGTGTGTGTGCTTTTCTTTTTCTGAAGGCCTTTCAGAATATCTATTCCATCATCAGCAGGTATAGTTCTTCGCTACATATTATTATATTTGAATTTATTCATATTACTATCCACCTTAACGGTTTTAAACAATGAATTTTATTAGTATTGATCTTAAATTAAACCTCTCTGTCATTTTCCCTCTAAAAGTTCAATATGTTAAGGGTGCCTTCTGTGATGTTTGCTTGCTTGGATAGTGGCTATGTCTGTTTTATTTTCATATTCATTCATTCATAGTGTTTGCTCAAGAGCAGGTCTTTCACTGCAAACTCAGCATTCTCCACTCTTTCCTTAAATCAACTTTCCTTTTTGTAACTGCATACAAACCATTTATTTTAATATTGTCTATCATCTGATGTCTTTTTCTGCCTCTAACTTTCTTTCTGTTGACCATTCCTTCTAGGGCATCCTTCAGCAGGCAGTTTTCTTCTTAGCCAGTGGCCAATCCAATTTATTTTCCTCTTCGTTATGAGTTCTAGCATTGTTATTCTTTCACCCACTCTGTCTAGCACATCTTTATTTCTTACTTTGTTCATTTTATACATTCCATTCTTCTCCATATCCACATCTCAAAAGCTTCCACTTGCTTTTCCTCATTCCGTCGTAATGTCTAAGTTTCTGCACCATACAATGCTACACTCCACACAAAGCACTTCACTAGCCTCTTCCGTAATTATTTTGCCAAAGGTCTGCAGAAAATGCATATGATAGTTTGATATTTCTGTCTTCTTTGATCGAGATATTCCTCCAGTATTCCACTGTAGTATATTTGGTCTTGTTCTTTTCCCAAGGTTGTCTCCATTTGGAGACCTGACTGCAGGACTATTTTACTGGAATCTTTATTATTGGGACTTATCATGAGCTTCATTATAACCTTGTTTTGAGTGGATTCCAGATTTTACATTTTGACGGTTACATAATCCACTTGTAACACCCAGTATGACTGGAGGACCACATCTGTCATTGTTAGTGGGTTTGTTTAAAAACCTAGCCAAGAATACTGTTCTAGAAGTACACCATCTGTCTCCCCTCTTTATCAGGTACGGGGCACTTATTCAGCCATGACAATCCAGTATGAAGTTTTATTGATGTGATTTTCCAAACATTACATGTTACAATGTTCTCTTTAGAATCTTATAAACATTTTAAATCTTCTTCTATTATGGAGAATATTATCAAAACTTAAAGACATTTATATTTTTTGTGGAATCTCATCATCAAATGGTTCATGTGTTTGACTCTGGTGGATTCATTATTGTCTCATACCACAGTATTTTTCTAGGTCTTACCAAGTGTCTTTGTTCTTTTGGTTACAACCAAAAATGTTTCTAGGCCATCTAGTGGCATCTATACTTAGGACATGTACTTTCCACTGAAGTCTATATTACTGAATGTATTGAACTATTTTTAATTATTTTATTTGTGGAGTACACAGAGTGAAAATGAATTATCATTTTAACTGCATACAGAGTACCTTGCAAAAATTCTTTGTTATGTATGAGTTTATTCATATTGTACACCCTTAGACAAAAAAAAATGAATCATCTGCAGATTCTATCAACCGATCGGGGAACTTGTGAGCACTCGCAGAAGCCGTATTCACATTAACACGTTTTCAGTAATTGTACTGGGTTGTTTGCTAGTTAATGCAGTGCACACTCAAGCAACATGAAAGAGAGAGCTTGACTTAGTGTGTTTTCGTGGTCAAGAGGTTTAACAGACATCATCTGCATTCGTAACCTCACGGGTTCAATTCTCATTCTACTTTTTTTTTTTTTTTAACTGAATGTTAGAATAGCATTTTGCCTGTAATATAGTTTTATATTTAATTTTATATTTGAGTTTTATGGCTTTAATGCATACAAAAACATAAATTAAAACCTTCTTCTAATAAATAAATGAAGAAAAAAATCTACTAAAATGAAAACTTTAACAAAAACAAAATCAATATCGGGTGTACGAACCCTCAGCATCTATTACCGCCCTCAATCTGCGGGGGCATTGAGATTGCCTTGTGCCTATGTCATTGTGTGTGCGCTGAGCCATGGTAAAACTCAATATGATTCATTATAAACAAACTTGTTAGAGGCTGTTGCTTTTGCACAGACGTCTGCGTACCAGTCTATTGAATGCAATACATTGAAATTACAGAGCAAAAATCCTGAATGTGGTAAATATAATTGTTACAATAACGACATTAACACTGATTTAATTCAAATGTCAAAATAAAATGCTGTATTTAATTCATAAAACATTTTAATACAAATATCACGAGAAAAAGAAATGCATAATTGAGGACACGAACCTGCGACCTTCATTAACAGAACAGAGACTGCATGCTTTATCGCTGACCTAACAGGACATGTAGGAGTTTCTTCAGTTCATGCCACATAACACAGTAGCTCAGGGACTGCACAATTATGACTAGTTTCCTAGATTGAACCCAAGCACTGTGCCGAGTAGGACTTAGGAGAAATGTGCATTCAAGAGATGACTCATTTTTTTATGGGTGTACAATATTTTGGGATGCGCACACTTGAAAATATTTTTAATAGTCCATATACCACTTTGGGAAGCAGGGAAGAAACTTTAATTTTCATGTGTTATGTCAAATTTAATGAAGAATTCACCTTTATAGTGTCGGTAAATAATATACTAACTAATATATCTAAAATTAGTCGTATAAAACCCCTCTTAGAAGCAGTTAAAATTGTGAAATCTAATTCACTTATACCCAGTATACTGTTGAATATTGAATAACATGTATATTTGCTTGTAAGGTATGAACTGAAATATTAGACAAATGCAAAATTAAGGTAGCTCAACCTGTTCTATGTTAGATAAAAAGTCAGGAATGCATGCAACAATAACTATGCGGATAAGACTGGGCATGACTAACCTTGGCTCTCTTGATGAGCTCGTCCTGTGCAGTCTTCACATTGTCTGGCTTCCCTCCCCATGCTCGCAGCACCGACGCCTGCAACATTATCAAATTCAATTAATCCTTCTCACAATAATCTGACATCATAAATATTTTTATTATTCTAAAAGTAATTTTATTAAATTCTCATAATTATTGAATAAAATGTACCAAGTACATAAAGTCTCTGACTTATTTCATTCATTAATAATTACTTTATAGGAATTAATGTTTACTTTAATGTTAATTGATGTTTACTTTATGATGAAATCAAATGTTTCCTACCTCTCCTCATATATACCTTCTAAGTAGATCGCAATTTCGAGACCACAACAGTCTCATCTTCAATACTATCTTGGCGAGTGATGTTATGTCGATCGGAAGAAACACTTCTTCTTCCCTCTGTTGGTGGACTGATAAACCTCTGGATCAGGTCAGGATTTGCGGGAAATTCAAAATTCATAAGTTTTCCTTTGTTTTCTGAATGTGGATTTTTTCCTAAAAACAAAGGAAAACTTATGAACTTCAAAATTCCCGCAAATCCTGACCTGATCCAGAGGCTCATCGGTCCACCAACAGAGGGAAGAAGTGTTTCTTCCAATCAACATAACATCAGTCTCCAAGATTGTACTGAAGATGAGACCGTTATGGTCTCGAAATTGCAATCTACTTAGAAGATTTATATGAGGAGAGGTAGGAAACATTTGATTTTATCATACATTGATGATATATTTAATCTTAAATAATAACATAGAAGATAAAAGATAGTGGCATATGATACAGTGTATCAAAACATATCTAATCAATTTAGTTCTGAAAACAATAACACAAGCAGAACTCATTGGCAAATGAGAAAATGGCAAATTGTTAAAAATAAAAACATGAGCTGTTTTTGTAAAACTCTAGTATTTTTAACAGCTATTTATTGCACATGAAATATGATTATTTTTGGAATTTAAAGACAGTTCAACCAGTGACATATATGATATACACAGAATATGTGATTACCATTTAGACTTGCTACAAGCAACTAAAGCATGATGGCCAATTGATGTGTCGCGACTAAATAAGAATCTCAATATCAGTCAAGTTACTGTGCACTGAGCAATCAAAAAAGCTTATGTTTGCATTTATGTCACTGGTTGCTGTGTTTTGAGTCACATGGTGCCCACTTATGAACTAGAGAAACCCATCCTGAAGTTATCTTAGAAGAATTAAACTTTTTGGTAATAATTTCAATGCAGAAAACTACAAGTTGCTCTCTGTAGTAGTTCTGTAACTATTACGGAATGAAAATCAGTCAGAGATGGTATGTGCATGGAGTACAACATTAAAAATCATACCAAAATGGCATTCAAAATGTTTTCTTGGATTATGTAAGATTATTTCTTACTGTGTTATGTTGATTGATTTTTTTTTCATTTTTTGTTATCTAGTATTATTTATACCTAATGTATTTTTAATCCTCTTGGAAACTGACAAATGCTATGGGAAAATTTCTAAATAAAATTTTAAAAAGTTATTTAATGAAACATGTGTTACTATACACAATATTTTTTTGCAATGAGTGTCAACCCAAAATATCCTATGCAGTGATGAAACTTAAATAAAAATACCAGTACATCTAGCATCATCCAATAACAATTTTTTTAAGATGTGTTTTTTTTTAAGTATGAGGTTTGATGGACCTTGTTCTTTTATAGAATTTACAATATGATTTGAAAAAATAAAATAAATAAAAGCTACATCAGACAATTTATTGATTGCTTCGTCTTTAACACAGATGTCTAATTATTACATTATTTATTTGTTACTATAAATGTGCACTTGTGTGTGTGTGAGTCTAATGTAATAATAAAATTATTCTCCTTTTTGCTTCCAAATATTTTTAAACCAGGTCTCCATACTCTTAAAATTTCATATACTGCTAGATCAGAGGCCCCAAACTTTTTTGTCTCATAGTCCATGTGACAATTCTTTTTCTATTTTGAGTAGGCCCTTGCCTTTCTAATATTGAATTTTTATGAATTCAACATCAAATGAGTTTTTGACAGCTGACACAGTGCTACTCACTTTTGTTTTCACTAATATGGACCCCTTGCAGGTCAGAGTCAACCCCTGGGGCTCATAGACCATCTTGGGAAGACTGTGCTAGATGAACAATGTCCACGTCTTTATCATTGGAGCCAAACAAGCATTATGGGGAAGTTATCAGTCCAACTTTATAAAGATGTTTAGTTTGTAAAGAGGTTTTTAAGATTCAGACATTTAAGACAAAATTTTATAATATAATAAATAAATGGAAAATAAATCAAAAGTAATGGCATTCAACGGGAAAGGCCATATAAGGTGTAAAATCAGCATTAATAACAGTACAATACAACAGGTGAACAATTTCAATTATTCAGGGGTCCTCATCTAGGGGATATGTGGATGGCGACCACAAGGTGCCCAAGCTGAGCAAATCATTTCTTCCACTTACTTGTGTTTTGCACTCTTTTAACTTTACTATCTCACCTCTCTTGGTTAACTCTTGTTTTTTCGACGACGCTATTAGGGCATCTGAGGGCTAGGGAGTCTTTCCTTTCTTCCATTTCTTCTTTCCTTTATTTTCTTTTCTTCTCCAGAAAAGCCTGACCAGAGGCTATAAGATGGCAGCCCCATCACTGGTCTTGCCTTCCTTTGGCCAGCAACCAATCGAAGGGACTATTATTATGCTTTCATGTCTTATATGAGAATTTCCCGGAATCTCTGGGCCATCCTATGAAATGCTGGAGGGAAAATTTTCTACAGGATCGTAACAGGCCTTGGCCTAATACTTGGAAAGAAGAAGAAGAAGGATGCAACGTATCATACCGCCAGAAGGAAGATATTAACATTAAATTAAATCAATTTTACAGAATGTGTGGCGCTATAAGACGGACACTCAAAAACAAAACTTTGAGGAGTACACAATTAAAATTTTACAAAATTATAGCAGTGCCTGTCTTAACATAAAGTAAGAATTGGACTCTAACCGTTCAGACAGAAAAAAAAATAGGAACTGCAGAAAGGAAGTTCTTACGTTCAGCAGTAGCAGGTGTGAAATTTTTGGACAGAAAAAGAAATGAAGATAGTAGAAAAGACTTAAATATTTTTAATTTAACAAACAGAATTGGCAATATGAGGAACAACTGGTATAAACATGCTAAAAGAATGCCTACAGATAGAATCCCTCAGCTGTTTTTAAAGTACAAACCAATAGGACATTGAAGTGTTGGACACCCATTTACTAGATGAGAAGATTCATTAAATCCAATTTGATGTGAAAACAGGTCAAAAGGCCGAAGGGGGGAAGGACCCAGCCGAAGGAGATGAAAGTGAAGGATGACTAAGGAAATGATTCTAAGTAATAAAATTGAGTTTCATGCAATCAAACAGCTGGGTATACGAGTTGAGACCATAAAAGAAATTAAGATTTTTTAAAAGAACTTATAATGAACTCTTATACTAGCAGATATATGGTCACTGTCAAAATAAAATGGTTTATCAGCATATGAAGTGCATATGCCAGAACAAGAATAACCTAGGCCAACAAGTTGGATTAACAAACCTAGAGTTAGGAGCTCAACTGGACATTCAAATAGAACCATGAGCTGAAAACTTTGTGGACCATAACAATCCTTCTAAGAATACAACCTGTACAGCTGATGATTATGTTTACTCATGGCCTGTGATAAGTCTAAACACAGCAAGATATTCTTTTCTAGGAAAATGTAGAAATCATTCCAGTAAAAACATTTCAAAAGAAGTGATGTATCTGTCATATTTGGATGTGCATATATTTATAACTCTGCTAAATCATATGAAATCATTTGCTTTATTGTTTGCACAATTTTGAAACTTTTTTGTTTCCAAGCATACTGCAAATCAATTTTGTATTAGAGCATGCCATCAAAACTTTGGAGAATGAAGCAGACCTGCAACTCAATGGTATTAATAAGCTGTTAGTTTATGTTGATGATGTAGTATTATTGAGCGATAACAAGGAGATACTAAGGGACAACAAACACACTCTATTGAATAACACTAAGAAATTGGGACTGGAAATAAACATCAATAAAACTAAATATATGTTCACACATATAAATGCATTATTTAATGGAAATGGACAACTAATGACAAATGAAAGAAATTTTGAAGAAGTGTTGATTTGAAGTATCTAGGATCAATAATTACAAATAGGAATGAGATGCACAGGGAAATTAAACTTGGCTCAATTCTGGAAATGCGTGCTATTATGCATTAGAGGGACTCTTGTCATCCCAACTCCTTTAAAAAAATGTTAAACTGAAAATATATAAAACAGTTATTCTACCAGTTGTATTATATGGATTCGAAACATGGACTCTTATTTTAAGGGAGGAAAGAATATTATGAGTATTTGAGAATAGAGTTTTTAGGAAAATTTTGGGTCAAAAAGAGATGAATAGACAGGTGAATGGAGAAAACTGCATAATAGTGAGCTACAGGATATGTATAGGAAACCAGTATAATAAAAACAGTTAAGTCTCATAGACTGCAATGGACAGGACATATGGCATGTATGGAGGATGACAGAGGTGCATGGAAGCTTCTTTTAGGAAAACAGAGGGAAAACGCCCAGTTGGTAGACCAAGATTGAGATAGGAGAATATCATTACCCATGATTTGAGAGAAGTAGATTATATAGGGGATGATTGGAAAACATTAGCTCAGGATAGAGATGTATGGAGAGGTTATGTCTCTGTGTGGCCATGAACCTACAGGTTTAATAGAGCAGTGGGTTAGTTAGTTAGTTAGTTAGTTAGCATACAGCAAATATTAGGCCTACCTACTTACTTCTTGTACGGATAAAAGAACCCACCTGCAAGGCACGTCCATAGCTGAAGGTGAGGGGCCAGGGTTTCTTGCCGTTGAACTTGTTGATGGCGTCAAGATTGACGGATGCTTCCTCCTCAGACTGTCCACCAGAAAGGAACGTTATGCCTGAAATATAACAAATTAATTTTTCAGTTAATTAAAAATATTTTACAATTTACTGTTGCATATTTTTGATTGACCATGGTCATCATTGTCTGTCAAAGCCAAGTGGCATACGGTGGCCACAGCATTTACCCAGATGTGTGACGAAAGTGCCTATGCTGGCAGTAGCTTTTCTGACAGCTGACAGGTTGAAAAAAGCACCTTGGTCTTTCACAGTAAAAATACAACTGTCAAGAAGTGCGGATGAGTTCCACTAGAGTAAAATTTTCTGGCTGTAAAATAGTCCCCATTTGGTTTTCTACTTCTACTTTGGTGACTACTTCTGGAAACTACTATTTTGAAAACATTAGTTCAGGATAGGGATGTATGGAGAGCTTATGTCCATGCAGCCATGTACCTAAGGGTTTGATAGTGACATTAATTTAGTTAGTATGACAAAAATGATCTTAGAGTTTATAATAAGATCAGTTATTATTGCAAATGTGTTTCTATAAATCTACCATAGTAGAACGGTATATAAAATAAACATTTTAGAATTCATACTCATGTATGCACAATTCAATTGCATTCGAATGATACTCCTTTAAAATGTGAAGTGCACAAGGCTCTCAAAAGCTTATATCTAGTAAATTATACACTTCCTTGTTGTCCAATAATGTTGTTATATAATGGACATAACATCAGTCGGCATAAGTGTACTGAGGATGTTATGTCAATAAATGGACATAACATCACTTGGCATAAGTGTACTGAGGATATTATATCATATAATTGACATAAAATCAGTCAGCATAAGTGTACTAAGGATGTTATGTCATATAATGGACATAACATCAGTCGGCATAAGTGTACTTAGGATGTTATGTGATATAATGGATATAACATCTGTCGGCATAAATGTAATGAGGATGTTATGTCATATAATGGATATAACATCAGTCGGCATAAGTGTACTGAGGATGTTATGTCATATAATGGATATAACATCAGTCGGCATAAGTGTACTGAGAATGTTATGTCATATAATTGACATAAAATCAGTTGGCATAAGTGCACTGAAGATGTTATGTCATATAATGGACATAACATCAGTCAGCATAAGTGTACTGAGGATGTTATGTCATATAATGGACATAACATCACTTTGCATAAGTGTACTGAAGATGTTATGTCATATAATGGACATAACATCAGTCAGCATAAGAGTACTGAGGATGTTATGTCATATAATGGACATAACATCAGTCAGCATAAGTGTACTGAGGATGTTATGTCATATAATAGATATAACATCAGTCGGCATAAGTGTACTGAGGATGTTATGTCATATAATGGATATAACATCACTCGGCATGAGTGTACTAAGGATGTTATGTCATATAATGGACATAACATCACTCGACATAAGTGTACTGAGGATGTTATGTCATACATTTGACATAAAATCAGTCTGCATAAGTGTACTGAGGATGTTATGTCATATAATAGATATAACATCAGTTGGCATAAGTGTACTGAGGATGTTATGTCATATAATGGATATAACATCACTCGGCATGAGTGTACTAAGGATGTTATGTCATATAATGGACATAACATCACTCGACATAAGTGTACTGAGGATGTTATGTCATACATTTGACATAAAATCAGTCAGCATAAGTGTACTGAGGATGTTATGTCATATAATTGACAAAATCAGTCAGCATAAGTGTACTGAGGATGTTATGTCATATAATGGACATAAATTAAACCTCATAGTGATTTATCGCTATAAAAGTTAAATATTTATCTTACCTGCTACAGCAGCTGGCACGGTCCTGTTGAGGGCTGTCACAGTTGCACGGGCAATGTCTTGTGCTGTATACTTAGTAGGACATGACTGTCCAGCTGTTACCATGTTGGGTTTCAAAAGTGTGCCTTCTAGATACACGTGGTGATCATTGAGGGCCTTGTACACAGCAGCCAGAACTGTCTCCGTCACTTTCTGTGCTCGTTCCAAGTCATGTTCACCATCTGGCAATACCTACACAACACACAAGATTTATTGCACTTATATTTCTCAGGAATGTGTGAAGAGGAATAAATCAATTCCTATGTTATAATTCTTCATACACCAAACATTACAAAATTGTGAGTTATCATGAAATACACTATAAAAAATGCATAATAAACCCATCACTGTTGACAAGATGTCAGAGTCTCTCAAATGTAAGAATCAATTACAAAAATCTAAATTTATGTTGGCTTTAATTTTGCTTTAATATTCATCTATATTAATAATAATAATAATAATAATAATAATAATAATAATGAAAATAATAATAATAACAATAAATAATAATAATAATATAATAATAATAATAATAATAATAATAATAATAATAATAGATTTATTTGTACCTGGCAGAGTTATGGCCTTTGTTTGGTGCCTTTTTCTGCGACTCAACCAGTTTTAAAAAAAATACAAAAAATAATCTTACATCTAAATTACAATAAATATAAACAATTACATGTTATAAATACAATACAATTAATATTTATAATGTATTTCGATTTACTCTAGATTTAACGAATTTAATGTATAATACGTACAAGATATATAAAAAAACGAGAAAAAATTATTAATGACATAGTGTAAATTTAAATAAATAGAGAAAAATTAATTATTAGACAACAGGTAACTGCATAAGCGTGACTTAAAAGTGCCAAGTGTGCAGCAACCCCTGATATCTTGAGGAAGGAAATTCCAGGAGCGGGCAGAGGCTACTGTGAAGGAAGAAGAATAAGAGGAAGTGCTATGAAGAGGGATTGTTAGCAGACTGTTATCTTGTGATCTAGTGTCAATATTGTGGTAAGAGGATAACTTCTCAAATCTGGACGCCAAGTAAGTAGGAATGTAGGAATTCAGGAGCTTGAAAAGTAGTGAGAGTGCAATTTATGTCTGTCAGTAAGACGGAGCCAAGAGAGGTTATTGAAGTGTTCAGAAATATGGTCATAACAGCGGATATTGAAAATGAATTGAACACAAGCATTATGAACACGCTGCAGTCTCTGCGACAAGTCATAGTTTAAATCATTATATATAATGTCACAATAATCGAAGTGTGGCAACACAAGATTCTGCACAAGGATTTATTTTAATGAAACTGGGAGAAAATTCTTTAAACGTGTAAGACAATGTAAGATGGAGAATGTCTTTTTACATATGTGTTTCACTTGTGTTTGCCAGGTTAAATTTGCGTCTAAATATAGTCCAAGATCTATTACTGCAGAAGAATAAGGGATAATTATATTATTTATAGTAATGTTTGGAAGTGTAGATATGTCAAAGGTTGTAAGCAGTCTTTGTTGTTCCATTAGAATTACTTGTGACTTGTTAGGATTTAGATTTAGATCAATACTTGAAGACCAGTTAAAGATGGATATGAGATCATCATTCATTTTCGTCTAACTGTTATAGAGAGAATGAGGAGATGAATGTAGGTAAATTTGGAGATCATCAGCATAGAGGTGATAACAGCAGTGCTTTAGTACAGTTGGTAAGTCATTTATGTAAACTGAGAAAAGAAGAGGTCCGAGAACACTGCCCTGGAGGTCTCCTGCCTGCACGTTGCGCCAAGACGAAGATCTAGAGTTTAGTGAAACGTATTGTTGAAGCCCGTGCAGGTATGAGTTGAACCAGGATACAATGCTGTCAGATTAAGTGTAGGTGCTTGAGCTTTATCAAAAGTAAGTCGTGGTCTACTGTGTCAAAAGCTTTGCTGAAGTCAAGTAAGGTTAAAGGAGTCAATTCACGTCTGTCCATGGCTTCACGAATATCTTCAGTAATTTTTAACAAAGCTGTGGCTGTGCTATGCCCAGATCTAAAGCCAGATTGATAAGGATCAAGAGGTGATTTGCTTGGATATATTCAGTCATTTGCTCATGTACAATATGTTCCAGGGCTTTAGATAATGTCGGAAGGATGCTAATTGGTTGGAAGTCATTACAGTTAGTATGTGCACTTATTTTTGGTATAGGCAGAACTCTAGACTGTTTCCATAAAGTAGGGAAGATAGAAATTATAAAGGAAGCATTAAAAATATGAGTCACTGTGGGTAGTATAATGTCAATGATTTTATTTAGCATTAAAATGCTGATGTGATCTGTTCCTTGTGCATTGGATTTAATCATCTGGCCGTCATCATCATCCTTATCATTATCATCATCATCATCATCATCATCCATTACTGGTGTGGAAAGCAACTGGAAGCTAACACATCTATAATTCCTTAGTAAAGCTGCAAAGCATAGCAGTGAAAGAACTACCTTCGGGCAGAATTACTATAGAAATAGAATACTTTTAAAATTCATGACGAAACACTGTTGAGGTTACTATGTAATATTTACAGTACAAAAATAGAATACCTTAAATATCCACTAGGGATTTTCAGGGAATGTTGGGCCCTAAGCTTCCTAACATTTGTCCTGACTGGGAATCAAACCTGGGCCTGCTGCTTGACAAGGTAGCATGCTACCTCGAGAACACAGCAGTGGACTTCATTGAGTATAGGACATTGAAATCAAAACTCATGTAGCTGAAATGAGTGATAGTAGAAATATTCTCAAGATTTTTATTGAAAAACCTTGGACAAAAGACTATTAGGAAGCCTAGGCATAGGTAGGTGGATAAAATTTGAATTTGATAGATCAAAGAGAACTGTATTTTGGAGATATGAAATGGATTTAATTGACTGAGGATAGAGACCAATGAGAGGGCAGGTTCTACAAGCCATAGAATTAGTCATAACTATGAATAAATTTTTAAAAAATTGAGTTGTAACAGTAGTTTACTGTACATACCTCAGGCTCTACAATAGGTACAATGCGGTTGGCTTGGCAGATGGAAGCATAGCGAGCCAGCACGTTTGCATTTTCCAGGATGGACTGATATGAAGGAGTGTTACGTTTAATCTTGAGCACACAACGCCACTTGGCAAAGTGGCAGCCATCTGCCTTGTACTGTGCACAGCGCTGAGCAAGGTCATCCAGTCCTGCAACATCCAAACATTAGTTATCAACATATTCCACACATTAAATTAGGGTGCATACTTGACTCATTTTGGTTCCAGCTAAGACAGGGTACAGAAGATGTTTTTGTGGATGTCAAAGTCGCTGTCATTCCAGAGCATTATTAGAGTGTTCTAATTGCTGCCTTAACCCCATATATAGTCCTAGATGGTTAGAAATTTTGAGAAAGTTGATAGTATTAAATACCTGGGTTCTCTAATTACCTCAAAAAATGAATTAAGTGAAGAGGTTTGAGCTGAGGCGTGACATTCGCCCAGCCTCCTCCCTAAATGAGCAGCCCAATAATTAATAATCAGGTGAGAGAAAATAAATTTATAAATAATTAATTAATTAAATAATTGAATAAATCATTGGACATACATCTTATTTATATTTAAACAAATAAAAAAATAAATAGAATACAATTATAAAATTATTATTGTAAATTAAATGATTCCTTGGAATGAATATGATGAAATAAGAATGTTCACTTATGAGTAATGCAGGGAAAAGGCTGATGACTGTAAAGCACTCTATTGTATTTTGATGGGCTCGAGACACACGTACAATAAGTTAAAGATCTAAAGAATTCTTTTCAGTCCAGAGGATTAGATGCATTTTATTCAGCCAGTTAGAACTGACAATGTCTAAGCCTTGTACACTGGACAGCTAAATACAATAGGAAATATATTGCTGGGAATTTTGGAAACCCAGTAAATGGGCGCTTTTACAGAGGATAATGCAAGATAATTAGAGGCGAAAGAAGCCACCAGAACATTCTAGAGTCAATATTGGAAGCCAAGCCTTTTACTAAATTAGTCGGGATTCCCGGGCTTCTTGCAAAAAACTTATGTCCCAATTTTATCCAATCTCAAAAGTAGGAGTGTCCTAAAACACTTGGTGACGTCACAACGAACCAAAGGGTCCAGAACCCTACTACCCAAAATTATAAGACAAATGCACCAATGGGTATATGTATTGTATCTTATGGTGGGCGTTATCATATGGCCGCAAATTATGTCGAGTGGGAGTAAGAGTTAACCTTATAACCAGAATTACAGACTAAAATATATTCTCGTGGTGCCACTGGCACTTAATAGCAGCAATAACATATTCATCGTGACTTAAAGTGCTAATGTGAGCACATATCCTCGTCGTCTATCGACCATCAGAAGTAATAAAATACTTATATAAAATTTGCAGTGGAGTCCCTCGCTAAATGAACTTAGAAATAAAATATAACAATATAGGCGCGGTGTAATTAAGAATTCAACCGTAAAATTAAACCTCCTCAGCATAAAGTGGAACCATGTGATAAATGCCGATCGCTACGTACTTTAATTTTTTATTGTGTGTGTTCAACTGTTCAATGTAAAATAAAGTGATATTGCATCTTCAACTTGTTTTTTCTCAACGAGATATAATCGTGTGCGCACAATCCTTGTGTATCCCGGGACCAAGAGTATCTCATCCTACCGCAACCCACTGAGCTACCCGAGGTCCTCGACTAAAAGAGGAATCCTTTCTAAATCCTGACGCCCACTAAATCCCGTCTTCACCATTTACCTATACTAGAAAACATTTCTGTTACAGAGCAAGGATTACAATGGGCAATAGATGCTTCTATGCATTAAAATAAGTTTTTTTTTAACTCAAGAGCAATAAGTAGGATAGCAGAAATTAAAAACATATAAAACAAATTGAAACCAATAGTTATGTTTAGAAGCAAAACATGGTCATTATCAGAAAAATGATAACTACATATTAAATACATGGGGGAAAAAATTAAGGAAGATATATGGAGCAGTACAGGAACAAGATATATGGAGAATTAGAATGAACCAGGAATTGAAATAATTATATAGGGATTTAGGTCTGGTACGAGATATTAGAAGAAAGAGACTGGAATGGATAGGACATGTATTGCAGATGGAACAAGAAAGAGGTGCAAGAAAGATTTTGGAAGGGAAACCGGAAGGAAGAAGAAGGTTGGAAGACAAAAACTAAGATGGTTAGATAAGATTGAGGAAGACTTAAGACAACTGAAGGTGAAAAGATGGAGACAGAAAGCTGGTAATAGAGAAGAATGGGCAGTTGTTATGAAGCAGGCCATGGTTCTTAGAGGACGTAGAGCCAAAGAGAGAAGAAGAAATCCATTTTATTCCGTACAGGGAGATTTTCTCTTCCAGTAATTGCAAATTGAGTTCTTGCAGTATCTCCTTATCCCTCTTATGGTATATTCTGAAATTAGTCACAAATATGCTATTTCACCAGGTCTTAAGCAGTTGGTATTTTTTGCCTAGGTAGTCCAGAAGGTTACAAGTTCAAACCTGGCTGGGGTCAATGGACTTTTTTAGGATGGAAAAATCCAAGAGACAAACCCTCCAGGAGGAACTTTAAGCCATAGGTTCCAAATATGAAGATTTTCAGGCTAATAAAACAATATTAATGAATGAGTTGGAGAAAATGCTTTAACATCTCACCTCATAAAATTGCATGTATTCACGATACCAGTTTCAAAAAGAATAGTATTACTTCCATCTTCAGTCAAACTCTATACTTTTGAAACCGGTATCGTGAAAACATGCAATCTAAATTACAGACTGATAAAATTCAATAGGCCTCATATTGAACTTTTATAGGAAAAATCATTATAAGGTTTAATTTAAGATTAAATTAAAATACTTCATACCTCACCTCATATCCAGTCTTCTAATTATACTGGTTTCAAAACCTAGATGGCTTAATCTTCAGTAATATCGCTTCGACTGATCTTATGTCGTTCACGAGAACTGCTTCTTACTCCCTCCATTGGTGACCAATGAACCACCAGATCAAATCAAAATCTCCAAGAATTTAAAAATTCTTAAGTTTTTCTTTCTTGTTTTATTGAATGTGGATTTTTCCCCAAACCGTGAGTTCTTTTTATTTTTCTATTTGTTTAATTGAAACAAAAAAATTGAAAACAAGGGTGCAAGAACATCTTAGAAATGTCAAAAATGTTGTTTTCAAATGCTTATCGTTCTTGCTCTCCAATATTTCTCTATGGTGGATCCAACAGGTAATAAAATAAAATAAGTTAAAATACCTTCTTAGGTAAAGTCCGTTGTCCTCAACTTTTAAAATATGTGATCTTTATGCCTTATAGGCCTTTCAGGACATCCGCCCCATCTTCAGCAGTTCATTTTTCGCTACAGCATCCAGGTTGATGTTTGATGCTGCTGGTCCTAATGTGGCTCTGTCGTGACATCAACCTGGATGCTGTAGCAAAAAATGAACTGCTGAAGATGGGGTGGATGTCCTGAAAGGCCTACAGGCATAAAGATCACATATTTTAAAAGTTGAGGACGACAGACATTACCTAAGAAGGTATTTTAACTTATTTTATTTTATGATTCTCCACCTCAACGGTTTTAACAATGAATTTTAATAGTATTGACTCCAACAGGTAATAAATACTTCACAGGTTTGTAGATGTTCTTCGTTCATTTCTTCACCTTTGTTGCATAGAGGGCAATTTGGATTTGTGTAGATTCCTATTTTATATAAATGTTTGGCCAAATAATGTAAAAAATGGTGAAGTGGAAAAGTCAGCAGTAGCTGCTCATGCTTGGTCTGAAAAACATCTAATTGATACAATAGCTAGTTCAATTAAACAAATTATCCATTTTAGTAAATTTTACAGAACAAACAAATAACTGTTTTAAATAATTATGTAAATTGATACAGCAATAGTTTCCACATATTTTACTACAGAATACAAGTCAAATTATTAATAAATTTGAAGTCCGTGTTCTCAACAGGTTATGCATCACATATTTCTGTGCTGGTTACTGGAGTTATGTGGTTTTCAATGACTGATGGAGTTACGAGATTTTAATTGCCTACCGTCGACATGTAATATTAATATTGCATACAGATTTTTAATTTGGGAACTGGTCATTCAACAGGATATGCCTTATATTTGGAATAAAAAACTGAAAACATTTTTTATTTGATACTGACCCTGTGTGGTGCACTCATCTTCAGAACCAAAGAGGGGCACAACACCCTTATCAACCTTAATGCCAGGGATGATATTCTTCTGTTTCAGCAGTTCTACAAACGGTGTTCCATCATCAGCCTTCTGATACAATGTCTCATGAAACAGGATTACTCCAGAAATGTTTTCAGATACTACTTGATCTGATGAAAACAGAAGCTGAAATTGAAAATTAATTAATTAATGCCTGATATTCTGATTAGCTTAATACAGCTCACAACACTGGATTCTTTGCATGTTTTTAAAATGCTATGTTCATTGATAACATATTTTTTTTTCAAATGCCCCAGGTTTGTCTTTCGACATTCCTGGCTTCTCTCCTGGCATGGTGTACTAGTAACCCACTTCTGAGGTTGGGGCGCCTGGAAGGCGGGGTTACGTTGCCCCGATGATATGATGGGTGATGATGATGATGATAATGGTGCGCCAGGAGAGTCCCTAATCCTAAGCTTAACATAAGATGAATATGAATGATGATGATTGCGATGGCCATATGATTTCGGGGACCGTTTGGGCCTTAAAGTTTTCCTGACATTTGTCTTACAGGTGAGGAAAAACCCCGATAAGAACCTCACCCAGAAAAACTGTCCCGACCGCGGATCGAACCCGGGTCCGCTGCGTGACAAAGCAGCACGCTACCCCGAGACAACGGGGGCACGCCGTAGCGTAGTGGTTAAGGCACTGAGCTACAAGCCGGAGGGTCGAAGGTTCAAGTCCCGTTGGGGTCACGATTTTTAAACTGACCCAAACCCTCTGGCGGCACTATGGCCCTGGGGTCGACTCAGCCTCTAACTGAAATGAGACACTTGTTCTGGGGTAAAGGCGGCCGTCACGCAGGGCTGACAACCCGGCTGACATAAAGTGCCGATTGTCTAGAAAAAGTGGGAGCCTTAACCTCCTACCACCCCAAGGGCCTCCTGAGGCCTGTTGTGGGATCACTTTACTTTACTTTACCCCGAGACAACAGCGGTGAATTTTTTATATATATTTTATTAATTTAATATATATGTAATAAATAAATATATATGTTATATTGCAGATGTTCGCGGATATAAGTATGAATAAGAAAGTTTTCTTGGATTTTCTGCGTCTTGGATTCAAGTTCGGCATGATCCCACATACCATTATCAAGGATCATGCCGAAACGTCAGAATCAGTGGCCAGAGGCCGAACTTGAATCCAAGACGCAGAAAACCCAAGAAAACTTTCTTATTCACATATATTTAACTGAGGAAATTTACCGGGTTATAGAGTAGTTGAAGATAAGTAATATGAGAGTCGGAATCCGGATTTTGAGAAAAAATTATGAGTTATCATTTATTATATGTATTTACCTTTGATACTAATGATCCAGTTTTAAAATTATTCATTAAAAAAGTTAAGTAATTTCATAATATTCAATATTGGTTATTTCATGAGATATGTGGACGGGTTGAAGTTACAGTGATGTAAGCCATATCTTTCTTTCCAAAAATTAACATAACTCGAAAGACACTGCAATAAATTCTGAAACAAAATTTTGTACTGTAGTTTTATCATTTTAGGGATGTCTTCTGAATACAAATCTAACATCGAGGCTTGAATTTGTATCTATTTTTTTTTTTACAATTTTACTTCTACCCTAAAGGGTAGAGAATGATTGGGGCGGATCTGAGGATGGGCTCTCAGACACTACAAAAGGCTCCAAATAGTCAGCGCAAAATATAGCATCTCTCTAACAAACCCTTCCATCTACCTTCATGTGGTGGGACTGTTTTTACTGAAGATGGAAGGTGAATGACAAGTTTCTGGCGCCATAAAATCAGATGCTCGGGGCAGACAGAGCTCTGTAGCCTTGAAAGACAATCTGTCTAGGAGAAAGACAACTCCGAAATTAAACTCCAGTCCTCCAGGTTGGTGGTTTTGCTGTTGGGCTGTTAACCTACCCAAGTAAAAAAAAAAATACTCAGAAGTCTCAAGTGCGAATACGAAACCCGGGGAAAAAGATCTTTGCGACGGCCAAGGAAACAATGGACTTGAGACCGAACAGGTCGTATTAACCTAATCCTGGAAAGGAAGAAGAAGAAGAAGACATCTGACGAAAATGATCTATACCATTTTAACCTATATATATATAATTTTTACTTCTGATTTATTATGAGACACTTTAACATCTTTACTCATACCATGTTTATGATTTTGAGTTTTAACAATAGGTTGTGTAACCTATGTATTTGTGAATATGCATGCTTATCCCGAATGTTCGAATATTGTGTAGTTACGAATGTAGAAAATATTAAAGTGTTTGAAATTATAAATTCCTGTCTCTCGGTAACTTTCATGATGAAGAAAAACCGATATCACATTTGAATTCAGGAGAAAAAATACTAACAGAATCATATATTTTTCTTTCTGAGACAAAAAAAGAAGTTTATTTTTTGTTGCTCAGTGCTATTAATAAATTTATGATAAACTTGACATATGGTCAGAGTAATATTTAAATATCTCACTTCACAAATTTCGTGTTTTTCACGATTCCAGGTTTCAAACGGAATTCCGTTCATCTTCAGTCAAATCTCTGACCATAAGCAGTACTGTCAACCGAACCAACAATAATACCACCATGACATGGAATTTAGAACAATTGGTTGTATTCGATGTTTAACCGATTTAAAAATTTGTGGAAACAAAAAAATATAACAGATTAAATGGTATAATTAGGAGAAATTTTGGAAAACAAATGAGGAAAGAAATCCAATTGAGATTTCATAATGCCATAGCCAAACCTGCTCTACTACACGGAAGTGAATGCTGGACACTTCGAGCAAAAGATAAATCCCGCATTAATAGTTCACAAATGAGATTCCTACGATCACTAACTGGAGTAACATTAAGGGATAGAATGAAAAGTGATGAGATAAGAATGCAGTGGAATAGTAGGGAAATGGTTGAACATATACAAAATTATCAGATTAAATGGTTCCAACACGTCCAGAGAATGTCAAATTCCCGTTTACCAAAGATGATTTACCACCTCAACCCTAAAGGCAAAAGAGACCTCGGAAGACCCTTCAACCGATGGAAAGATCAGTTTTTGTAGTCGCAGAACGGGCATCATCACCCAATACTGCATTCGGAAGAAGAAGAAGAATAAAAATTTGTATTAATTTGATATTTAACCGGTCCGGAAACTAAGCCCTAGGGCCCGGACCGTGGTCTACCAATTCTTGACCCCTGCCCTAGCCGCACGACTGACGAATGAACTTCAACTCTCAAACTACCAGATTGTAAGCAGCAAGCTAACACCATAATTCAATTTAACTTTCACAGGGAAAGAACACTGAGGTTTAATTTAGGAATTAAATTAATGTTTTTATTACCTCACCTCATATCCTTTTTCTTCTATACTGCAGTTTCGCAGCTTATCTCCATCGTCAGTAGCCCCTAGTCGACCGGTGTTATGTCGTTTCTAGGCGGTTTTCTTCTTACTTCTATCGGTGGACCGATGAATCTCTGGATCAGGTAAAAAATTTAAGAAAACCGCCAAGAAACGACATAACACCGGTCGACCAGAGGCTACTGGCGATGGAGATAAGCTCCGAAACTGCAGTATAGAAGAAAAAGGATATGAGGTGAGGTAATAAAAACATTAATTTAATTCTTACCGTAATTCAAATTTACGTGAAGCGCCATGCTGCAATTTTCAGAAACTTTCACTCAATGTGAGTCTGAAATGTTGCTGGGGCAGTGTGTATGTGCTGGGTTAATGGGAACAGGAGAATATGGAAATATGTGGTTTAAATCCTTTAAAAATACAATTTATTTTCTCTTTAAACATGAACTGCAGATAATGAAAGTGTACTAACTTGTCTGTAGAGGCGGCGGTTATCTTCGGTGTTTTCGACTCCAATATCGGAAAATCGCTTGCCAATTGTCGAGGTAGACTCATCAGCAGCGAGGATGCCCTTTCCTGGTGCCACAATTGCATTTGCAATCTTGGACAATTCCTCCTGTAGAGCTGGTGAAGGGTAGTTGAAGTAGGTCGTCATTTTCTTTCTTATGTTAGTTCAAAGTCAATAAATCTGAAACACAAAAATAAGTACATCAATTAACAAAAGTTCGTCTCCCAGGAACTGCGTAAACTACCCGAATTCTTCAGCAAGTCGAATTTATGGTCCGATTTTTCTAGTTTACGGAATAGACATATACCTTTCTTTAAAATTAAATATGTATCCAGTTACGTTGTGAGAAAGCAAAGATGGCTGCTGCTAAAGCGATTTTTAAATTATGGCTTTCTGTAAACTCAACTCCTTATGGTCGGATTTTATTGACTATTTAGCTCATGCCCCAAAAGGGAGTTAATGACCAATCACATTTCAATGATTTTTGATTTACAACCAATCACAGTCGTGTTTCGCCTCGAATTTATGAACTAAAGTTTATCATATTAAAGAGAACACCTCCTTTTTAACATTCTGATTAGGTCATAGAATTATTTTACAGTGACCAACTCCCAAAGAAATACGACTACCAGATTGTATATATAGAGCATGAATGTCAACAGATATAGCATGCGGGAGATAATATAAAAACATTTGTAGTAACTTATTATACCACAAAAAATAAAGCACTGTTTGCACTTTCTTAAACGAATTATATTTCAGGAAATGACGTTGCAGAAAAATATAATTGACATATTTACATCATAGGACATCAGAAATTAATTAATACCTTTAAGTAGTAGAAGTATTCAAATGTTCTGAAGCTCTTGATTTGTCATCATTCGCTTGTTAATACCTATAATGTTGGTTATAAATTTCTCCACTAGGGTACATTCTTACAATATTGCGATCCTTTGGCAATAAGTAATATGATTTGGTTGCAGTGATGAACGAAAGAAGCAAATGAAGCGTACCAATCGTTTTTCATTTGTTTTCAAACATCGCCGTTTACATTAAATATATAAATATTCTAAAATAACTATAGTTAAATAATGATTTGTGAGTAAACACCTTAATTGTATTCGTTAAATAGTCCTAACAAATGCCACTCTTTATTTCCAAATTCTCTAGATAAATTCACTCCTCACTTCGTGAGTCGTGAATTTATCGATAATTTGGAAATCACTCGTGGCATTACTTATGATCATTAAATACATTTCTCGTTTTATTTCAATGTTATATACCGAAGTTCGTAGAAAAGTAAAAACAAAAAAACAAAAAAAAAATGCGGCCGCTAAAATAATTTTTAAATTTTCGCTTTAAGCGAATGATCCGATTTTAGTGGTTAACGAACTCGAGCTTACTTTTCTTAACTGATTGATTCATGTCGGGTTTAGTTCCGAAAAAATCGGATCCGCTAAAGCGTTTACTAGTCTGTGTTTACATGTTACGGACAATGAAGTAAATACGGGGAATGTAAAAGGCCCGTTATTAACGGCATTGTTCACTTTGCATGGACAGTAACGTTACTAAATTTACATATAATACTAACTTGTCCATTTTATCAATAGTAATCTAACAAGAGGTTGTGTTATTGTCTAATGAACAACTCAACCTCGCGTTCGATTTGGAGTGACTATTTAGCGAATAATACAACATCAGAAGCTAAAAATAATTATGTTTAATCAATTCAGTTGGTGTTTACTTGATGAAAATCCATATTTAATTCATAATAATTATGTTTAATATTTACCAAATGTGAGGTTATGTATTCCGATCTTACTTCCCGGCGATTTCTAAGCCGGCTGTATAGTTATAAATAGCATATCTTTACTGTTAAATATCTTTGGGCTTGGGAAAAATCAGGAACAGATTATTGTATGAGAAATAACTATTAACAATAATGCAGATTGATTATACAACATTTAATATTTTTTTAGAGCAACAGAACAATTTTTTTGGTAATTTTTGAAGTTGTTTTCTTTTGGCATTACTTGCTGTACCACATCGATCGTACACTGTTGAACATACTCAGTTTAATGATAATTTTATTTTAATTCCGGGTACAATATTAGGTTTGTTATATAAAATATTAAACTCGCTGGCACTGTCGAATCCGTAGGTTCATGGCCGCGCGGAAACAAGCTCTTCACACATCCGTATCCTGAGCTAATGTTTTCCAATCATCCCCTGTATAATCAACCTCCTTCAAGTCATTTGTATATATATATAGCCTATATATAGTCCACCGCTGTGATCTCGAGGTAGCGTGCTGTCTTGTCACGCAGCGGACCTGGTTTCGATCCCCGGTCGGGACAAGTTTCCTGGGTGAGGTTTTTTCGGGGTTTTTCCTCACCTGTAAGACAAATGTCAGGAAACTTTAAAGCCAAACGGTCCCCTAACATCATATGGCAATAATAATAATAATAATAATAATAATAATAATAATAATAATAATAATAATAATAATAATAATAATAATAATAATAATCCATCCATAGTAATTCTGCCCGAAGGCATGTCCTTCACTGCAATCATAGCATTTTCATGCTATGCTTGCAGCTTTACTAGGGAATTGTAGGTGTGGTAGCTTCCCGTTGCTTTCCACACCGGTGAAGGATGATAATGATGATGATGATAATGATAAGGATGATGATGATAATGTCCATATAAGTTCGGGGACCGTTTGGACCTTAAAGTTTTCCTTACATTTGTCTTACAGGTGAGGAAAACCCCGATAAAAACCTCACCCAGAAAACTGCCCCGACCGGGGATCGAACCCGGGCCCGCTGCGTGACAAGGCAGCACACTACCTCGAGACCACAGCGGTGGACAATAATAATAATAATAATAATAATAATAATAATAATAATAATAATAATAATAATGATAATAATAATTTATATTCGTTTTAGATTAAGTTTAGGATTAAGGACTCTCCTGGCGCACCACCATATAATCGGGGCATCTGTAATCCCGCCTTCCAGGCGCCTCAACCTCAGAAGATGGTTACAATTATGCCAATATCAGGAAAGAAGACCAGAAATGTCAAAATGACAACTTGGGGCATTGAAATATATACATGATATGACCGGACAAAATGATTGTCACGAGCAGAGAGAATAATTTAGGCATAAGTAGATACATTTTATGAAACGTGGCATAAAAGAGAAAAGAATCGATGATTGGGGCCTAGATGGGCATGGGATCTGGAAACATCTAGGAGCTGCGCCATGATGAATCAATAACCCTGACGTTGCGCGTCGCGAGGTCTTGGTACATGCGCCTCTGCCCTTCCTCCCCTCTATCATCACAAAATCTCATTCAATCGTTCATCTCAACTCATTCAAACATTAAACGCGATAAATTTCTTCAATCAGATGTACAAATTTACGAAGTCCCACGTGACTCTCTTAATTCTCGCCCAAAGTTCCTACATATGTAAACTCCGTGGCGCTACAAGGCCAGAAGTTCCTTGGCTTAACACACGCTTACTGGTCTCACATACACATGTGTCAATCATAGAGGTGATTATCCAGCCAGTACAGTAGAGTTACGTATATGGTCAGGATATCGAGACCCCCCAGCCTATTTATTGCAGCCACCCAAACAATATACAATTACAATGGTATATATATATATATATATATATATATATATAGGTCCCGCGCCGTAGCCGAGCGGTTAAGGTAAGAAGCCTTGGCGCAGAGCTACGAGACTTGCGCTGGTTCGAGTCTCCATGGGGGAAGACATTTTCTCATGGTATTTCGGCCAGTATGGGACCGGTGCCCACCCAGCATCGTGAGGCAATTGGGTAGCTACAATAAGTAGCGGCTCCAGGTTGAGGAACCAGCTATAACGGCTGGGGGACTCGACATGCTAACCACATGTCACCCCTACACTGGCTGTTGATCATCTACCTCTGTGATTGACACATGTGGATGTGAAGGGCCAGCAGCCGGCTGGTAAAAGGGCAACCGCTGAAAAGTGGAAAGACCCTCAATCGGAAATATATATATATATATATATATATATATATATATAGTCCACCGCTGTGGTCTAGAGGTAGCGTGCTGCCTTGTCATGCAGCGGGCCCGGGTTCGATCCCCGGTCGGGGCAATTTTTCTTGGTGAGGTTTCTATCGGGGTTTTTCCTCACCTGTAAGACAAACGTCAGGAAAACTTTAAGCCCCAACGGTCCCCAAAATCATATGGCCATCACCATCATCCTTATCATTATCATCATCACCATCATCATCCTTCACCGGTGTGGAAAGCAACGGGAAGCTACCACACCTACAATTCCCTAGTAAAGCTGCAAGCATAGATGAAAAATGCTATGATTGCAGTGAAGGACCTGCCCTCGGGTAGAATTACTATATATATATATATATATATATATATATATGGGACAGGAACGAGTGCGAGTGTTAGTCTGCACTAAAATAAAATGCCTTAGACCGCTCGGCCATGGCGCATTTTCTCCAATTAATATTGATATATTTCCAAAATTATCGACAGTAATCTAACAAGAGGTTGTGTTTTTTTGAAAAAAATCACTAGCGACAAAGCCGCAAGTGATTTTGTCTAATAAAAAAACTCAACCTCGCGTTGGATTTGAAGTGACTATTTAGCGAATAATACATCAGAAGCTAAAAATAATTATAATATTTAATATCTACCAAATTTGAGGTTATGTATTCCGATCTTACTTCCGAGCGATTTCTAAGTCGGCTGTATAGATATAAATAGCATAGATTTACTGTTAAATCTCTTTGGGCTTGGGAAAAATTAACTACAGATGATTGTATGAGATGTAACTATTAACAATAATGCAGATTCATTATACAATATTTAATAATTTTTTTAGAGCAATAGAAGTAATCTTTTTTTTTTTTGGAATTTTTGAAGTTTTTTCTTTTGGCATTTGTTGCTGTACCATATCGATCGTACATTGTTGAATCGGTATCCTTGTCAAAGAAGTTAATTTGAGGAAGAGGCAACTTTATCAACAGGAAGAGGCAATTTTATCATCAGGAAGAGGCAAAATTATCGGTCTATGAGATAAATGGTCAATGCAATATATTTTGGATATGATGTCATATTTCGAATCTTCTTGTAATACAGAGTATAAGTAAATTACACCACTCGACTGTAACTGTGTCAACGGCCATACTATGTTGAAAATACAGGTTCTCGTCCGATCACCGCAATTAAGCAACATTGGGTGAGGTTAGTACTTGGATGAGTGACCGCTTGGGAACACCACGTGATGTTGGCAACTTTTAGGGCTAGTAACTCACTTCCAAGATGTAAAATTTTCAATTACTCACAGAAACACTCACGAAGGACGTCACCATACCCCAGACATGTAGTGAATGAACACGAAACAAGCTGCCAGCTTTCATGCGTAGAGGAAGAAGAAGAAGACTTTAACTGTTTAAATTGTGCCCTTACACAAGCAGTATCACATAGAGAATCAGTGGTTTACAAAATAAAATGGCTGGATATTAAGGAACGTAAATAACTAAAGTATCATAGTGATACATCAACATGAAATTAGTAAAATACCAGAATAATTTATAGAATTCTAATTGATTGCCCGCTTTAACTGAACCTTCTTGTCAGTAATCAACTCAGCTACCCCGAAAACTATGGTTTGGGCACTAATCTCGGTCATTTTTTATATCATGTTGTTCACTCCTTAAGTTAAGTGATCCACGAAAACTATGAATTACAAAGTAACATCGGTCTTTACGATTATTTATACATATCATCTCCTCTCTTTCACTTCACTTAAGAGGGATAGAGTTTCTAGGTTATAATTATGGCATTTCAAGGTGTGGATCCTGTCAGGAGTAAAATTGTACTTGACAATAACATTTTGGAGCAGGTAAATAATTTTACATATCTAGGACGCATTATCTCATAGGTCTATAAAGAAGAAAATGATGTAAATGCAAAAATATCTAAATGTTTAAGAATTTTAAGGTTAATAAATTCTATCTTGAAGCCACAGTTAGTCCAAATATATTCAAGACTAAAAGTGTATAAAACACTGTCTCTTCTGTAGCGAAGTATGGACGTTGAAACAGAAAGATATACAGAGACTTAGATCTGCTGAAATGAGATACCTTCGGGAGGATTACAGGATACACACTACTAGATCACAGAAAAAATGAAGAAACCTTAGAAGAATTGCACATGGAACCTTTAGGAAACAAAATTTCTGATTATAAGTCAAGATGGATGTAACATGTTCATCGAATGGAAGATCACAGGATACCCAAACAAATGTTAAGGTATCAACCTGCAGGAAGAAGAAGACCAGGACGTCCACTCAAAAGACTTCTGGATGGTGTTTCTCTTGAGGCCAAAACAGGTCAACAAATGACCTAAATTCGTGAATGTAGTATAATGATGACGATGAACTAGGGCCCGGATTTTATGTAATATAAAATTAAGAAACATAAATATGTAACCAAAAATCTGATTTTCGAATGTAACTCTTAAATGATAAGTGGTATCGAAAAATTAATTACTGTAATTTGTATATTATGTGATTCTATATATATATATATATATATATATATATATATATATATATATATCCACCGCTGTGGTCTTGGGGTAGCTGCCTTGTCACGCAGCGGGCCCGGGTTCGATCCCCGGTCGGGACAGTTTTTCTGGGTGAGGTTTTTATCGGGGTTTTTCCTCAACTGTAAGACAAATGTCAGGAAAACTTTAAGGCCCAAACGGTCCCCGAAATCATATGGCCATCGCAATCATCATCATTCATATTCATCTTAGGTTAAGCTTAGCATTAGGGACTCTCCTGGCGCACCATTATCATCATCATCATCATCACCCATGATATCATCGGGCAACGTAACCCCCCTTCCAGGCGCCCCAACCTCAGAAGTGGATTACAAGTACGCCATGCCAGGAGAGAAACCAGGAATGTCGAAAGACAAACCTGGGGCATTTGGAAAAAATATATATATAAATATTTAAAAAAGGCTCTATTTTTTTCCCTAAGCTATGATTCATGATATGTCGCGAATTAAAAAATTTAAAGTATTAATATGCACTCATAGACTACCTGTATATGGCATCAGACGTTAATACGAAAAGAGATATATGATCAACATATTTTCGCAATCTACAGAAATCCAGCAACTACAGAAAGAAGAAGACAGAGAAGAAGAAAACGAAGAACAAATAACTGTTGAACCAGGATTTGAAGATGAAGGAGATTAATCACATCAAAATTCAATAATTATTATTTCCGGATCGACAATTATCTGTAGCGTCATTTTTAATCAACAGAAAACTATCTCTTTCTCTTCCTTACTAAGTTGCCACTTCCTGTTCTATGTATATGTTCTTTGTCTGGCAGGTAGAGAGCTGAAAAAATACTATAGATTATAATGGTCCGTCCTTTTACGCGGTCATTGGCAAAATAACTAATTTGGCAACTCTGTTACTATTGGGGTTATGTGTAGGAATGTACTGTCCCTTCTCATTACATGTTTCCACTTGTGATTTATTGTATGGCTGGTAACGGAGAGGCGACAAATAAATGTGATTTTTAAATGATCCGACCGCTTGAGTGTTCAGTGCTTAAATAACTAATTTGACAACCATGTTAAGATATTTCACACTGTTTAGGGATTCTCCGCCCACACTTGAAGTTGAATAATTTCATACGTGATCGGATGCACAGCCTTCTCCTACATCCCTTCCATAGATTCAGTATTTCGGCGACACTAGCGCTAAAACTCTTCCCCTCCGCCCGTGGAGAGTTAACTTGGTGGTACAATAGCCGGAACAGGAGATTCTCCTAAACCTTGAAGTGATAACGATGATAAAATGTTTAGCATAAGTGGGATCGATAGAGACTTTTGACATAATATAATGTATATTGATGTAATTAAGGCATGTACCAATTTCCAGCACTATGATAATTATTCCGAAGTTGAATACCTAAATAGGTATTTAGAGAGTATTTGGAGTAGAGAGAGACAGAGACTGTGAAATAAGAAGAATTATATGTTATATGATACGGTACATTTAATATTTCATTGACCTGTACTCTGCCGTTCAAAGTTTTGATTGATTTCATTTATGAAATTGTCATAGATTTCAATAATCGTATCATATCGTAATTTTATTTTTTGCGCGATAGTGCGTTTTGTCGCACTTACAGCAATGGTGACCATGATTGAAAATTCAACTTCCTATATTTCGCGGTTGCCAACCTAACCTACCATAGATTCAGTATATATAATTACTATACTGCATTATTATATATTACAACTATACTGCAATATTACATATTACAAACACGCGTGTGGGAAGTAAAACCACTGTCCTCTAGGTATACTACATACAATGTATATACAAAAATATCGAAAAGGTAGTGTTAATATACATTACACGAAACAAATCACTGCATTTTATATGAACTGAACTTTATTTGAAACAATATAAAACAATAAATACGCACTTGCTGCCATTTTATCATTAATTGGTCACACGGCCTCTTGTTATTTTATCAGTAATTGGTCTCATGGCCTCCTGTTGCTTCAACTAATAAACATTGTCCACACTGTAAACGATAGTCAATTGTTTATAATGAACGCAAATATTTCCAACAAATATGTTATTATTTTACTATTATTTATTTAAACACCATCGCGCAAAAAAGAATGTACAACGCTCGTTTGTGAAGTGTTTTACAGAATCTCGGAAATTAAAAACCTCGTTATTGCTCGGTTTTTAAACATTTCCCCGCTTCCTCGCATCGTAATATACTATTACATACAGACTACAGGTTCCCTAAATAATATTACTTGTGTAAAGCAACTCTGTTAGGTATAAGCAGATAAAACTGTGACGTACAATAATTTACTCAATATAGGCCTATATTTCCATTATTCAATAATCAAGTTCTAGCCCATTATTCATTTAATAGATATCTAAAAATGGTAAAAATTCACACGTGTAACATCGAAGCATTAATTTTCCCATGTGCCAGGTGATGGGTGCAATGACAATTTCCTTGTTG